>OMLP01044002.1:37246-48022 GCA_900302685.1 Spondyliosoma cantharus
GGACTCCATTCACTGCAGTACAAAGCTGAGCGTCTGGGCTGGAGAGGCTCTCTGCTTCTCCAAACTGAGGCTGCGCTGATCGGCAATTATGGTCGAGAACAGACCGACTATAGATATGTACTTTATATGACCCCACTTCAGAAAACACAAACTATCCCTTTAAGAAAAGAGCACAGCACAAACAATAATAATTATTATTGTTATTATTCTGTTCCGTTTTCTAGCCCTTCTAGCTTTTCCCTCGTGGGGTTGCAGTGATGTTATTGTCCCCCTTTTTCAGGGGGATTACTGGAGCCTATCCCAGTGAGGACCCTTACTGATGGCAGAGGCTAGTGCCAACTGCACATCAGGAGCAGTTTTGGGGTTCAGTATCTTGCTCAAGGATACTTCGGCCTGTAGCTCAGTCCCGCCCAGGGGAGCCTGGAATCGAACCAGTGACAACATCACCGCAACCCCGCGAGGGAAAAGCGGGCTAGAAAACGAAACGACACGAAACAATGCTTTCTTAGCTTCACAAGATAATCGTACATTTTGCATGACTGAATAAACATGTCCACGCTTTTAAGACAGGGCATCAAAAAAGATTAACAACACAAAAGACCTCTGCAGTTTTTAGATACTTAAGAATAGATGACTGGGTTTAGCTATTAATTAAAGGTTTTTCTGCACTTCATTTGAGCTATTTTTTTCATTGTTTTTACAATTCTCCGTATCTATCCTCGCTCTTCTCCTCAATTTCTCCTACTCTTACTAAACACAAACCCTCAGCGGTGAATCATCCTGATTAGCGGTGGAATGAGGTTGACAACTGGTCGCATTCTATCTTCTGCCCGGCTGGAGGTCTGACTCCGGCTGTAAGAGGTGCCATCGGGCAGACAGGATGTCACTTGCAGAGGCACAGAGAGTGACAGTGGCCACTACATTGTTGAAATGATTGGTCAATCAGTCAAGGAAGAACATGTTCCAAGCACAAATACTTTGACGCCGTTGAGAACCCACTCCAAACTGCAAACTTGATAAAGGGATTTTGCAGGAGATCTCATAAAGAGGCAAAAATGCCAATTTGTGTGTGGCAGTGTGATAAAAAGAGAAAACAGAAAGCGGCAGGTCACTCCAGAAATAATGATTCCCCTGACAAAGAGAAGCAACTGATGACACATCAAGAAATATATGAGAAATTCTTTGAAAAACACTCACTATAATAAAAACCTGAGTCAGTCATAACTTCAAAGAGAGGTACAGCCAAAGTCTCATTTTCCGTGTCCTTGAAAAGAAGAGGTTGGTGAAGTATTTATCCGTGCATTATTGTTATTGGTGTACGATCACCATCAGCCCAAAGACTGTTAATAAACAGTGTGAGGGACGATTACCATGCTGTTTTTCTGATTATTATTTTGAAGGATGAGCAGCGGAGGAATGGCCTTGATCCGCCGCTCCCTCCAGGCATAAACACATTCAATTATATTCAACAAATGGTGTTTGGCTGGACGTGAGAGTTGTCAGAGCATGTGGTTCAGCAGCCTGGTGGAGACGGGCGCCTTGATGCACGAACCAAAAGAAAACCTTATGGTCAAAAAGATCAGGGAGGCAAAAAGAGGCAATGGAGAGTGGTAGGTACAGATGGTAGGAGCAGGACATGTTCCAGAGCAATCTAAAAGTTCACGACAGCTATTGTCAAAAGAAACAAAAGAAAGTATAGTTAAGTGTGAGAAGAATGCTTTCCTAATAGCGATATGAATCAGCAACTAACACTGCAGTGTATTTACCCAATAAATCAGTGCATTTATCAGCCTATCGCAAAATAAACAAATCTTCCCGACAGAATTGAGCCTGATTACAAACATCCCTCACAGAACTAGTTACAGCAGCTGCTCAATCAAGTGAGTAAATCAACAAATTCAAACAAATCCTCTCGTCAATACAAAATGTTAGCTCAGATCTCTGAAAGGAGAGGCGCTTGTTTTTTTACTTTTTACTTTTTTTGCTTAAGTAGGTGCAGTGAATGGATTGAAGGATTGAAGAAAGCAAACTTCATCACATCGGAATTGTTCAAACATGAGTGTTTCCATTCAAGTTTGGATTCACTTATCATAAGACAATATAAAGCAGTCTGAGTGTTTGATCGGGGTGATGTGTTGAGGGGGCATGATTTGTGGCCTTTCTGAAATGCATTTGCAAAAATAAAGGAAGACCCCCTTGTATGTCTTTTTAAAAACTACACATACTTATAATAATTTCATAAATACTTTGAGTTTTAACATATTAAATGTACAACAATTATTAACTTAAGATTTCAGGGTCATTATAAGCCATTTATGAGCGAACAATCTTTGGTTTACCTTTGACTGGTTGGACTTACTTACTTATCAAAATTCATACAGGAAAAGATAAGTTCACCAAAAAAAAAAAATGTAGTCGGTGAGTTTTCAAATCCCAAACTCATTCGAAAACACGTTATAATTATATGTAGTATCATTAAAAAACCGAAATATTTACTAGAGCTGCTAGGTTAAAAGCCCTAGCATGTCTGAAGTGGGTTCACGGTATTGGACCACTGGTCGACAGTGTAAATAATGTCTTTTCAAATCAGTTTGGGAACTCGGTGCATCTTGAGAGTTGGATTACAGCAGAAAAGCTGTATGGAGCCAGTATATGTTTCGTTTATATGGTTGTTTTTTTTTACATTTTGAACAATTCCCCATCTATTTCAGTGGTTCAGGAGGACGGCTATAAAGTTCCAGAAATGTTTTCTCGAAAGTGAAACTTGGACTTTCCAGCATCATGGAGGTGTGTTGATAACTACTAAATCTTTATTTTTGGGTTAATTTATCCTTTAACAACTTGTTAAAATTACCACTGAAGACTTAGAAATCCTTTAGAAATCCTGCTTTATAATTGCTTTATAATATACATACCATGTATGACTACATTACTGTACCTACAGTATATTACAGTTTGAAAGGATTGGGTGATTCAATGATTTGTTAATCATATATTCATCATCATATAATCGTATATATTTTTGGGATCTGGAATGGTATTTTCTGAAATTGTATTGACAAAATAACCTTCAAATCAAGAAAACAATGGGCTGATTGATTTTCAGTGAGAACAAAATTACTTTCTAGCTGTAACCCCACATTTTTCACATTTGTGTTCTTCATTAGACAACAGAGAATGAGAAAGCAGGTTGTTGGTATTTGACTGCCTGCCTTGTATTTGTTTTGACTGTGATCCTGGCTAATTGAATCACAAGCTAGCCTCACCAGACAGCCAGTCGCTGGCCTGCCGGCTACAGCCCATCCACAGATAATGTCACTTCCTCTGAAAACAAACTGATTTTGTTACCAGACATGGTCACTGTTATCTGTCACAGCAATAGCACGGAAAATAAAAATCGACTTTTAGCAAATACTAAAAAGACAACAACGCTGAGTGACAGGTAGGAGGAAATGTTTTCTTTCAGTATGAAGTGAGAGTGTGAGTTATCACCTCCCTCTGAGCACCTGAACATCTGACAGTGCAAACAATAAGACAAATGTTTGGATTGAAATTGTTTTTTCATTTGACTCATTTTTATACGGTGGTGGCAGTGGACACATCTGAATGTGCATGCGGGGAACACGATGACACGATGATGAATGTGGAGAGACGAGACAAATAAAAAGTGCTGTGCATAAAAAAAGAGAAGGGTTTACTAAGTGTTCGCTTGCAGCATGTTCAGACGCACAGGTGGGGCTCAGTTAGGCTCGCCTTGTCAGGCATCGGAGCGCTCCAGGCTGCCAAATGGGTGCCATCTATTCGACGTAGCTGCTGCGATAATAATGAGAGCTGAAATGAATGGTGTCACTTTAGCGTAATTGCTGCAGTGGGAGAAACATGTTCAGAACATTGGGTACAAGAACTAGATACACAGGCCGAGCAAGTATCCTCAGCAGTCCCACGTCGGTGTGTGTAAGGTGAAGACACCACATAAAAGACCAAGATTCAATGACAGGTATTTTTTTACCTAACAGCAAAGACTCCAAAGTCTTCATTTTGACAGAAACTGTTCCTGACACAGACAGTCGTTTCGGATGACACTATACACAGACAAACTGTGAAACAAAGTCTGCGGTGAGCTTCAACACAAAGTCTGACACTTGAGACCATTAGAGCATAGCAGACAGCTCGCTATTCCCACTATCACCTTTGAGCACACACGCGCAGATGCACACACACACACACACACACACACACGCACAACACTGTCTGACTTTGTTTGGACAATGTAGCCGGTCTACCACTCTCCAGGTTTCAGATGCGCTTTCAGAGTCAGCCTTCCCTGTCACCTTGCAACCCCAATTTTATCTTTTTCGTGATGCCAACTACATGCAGCTTTCTCACAAGGAACCATAGCAGTGACAATAAAATATCCTTTGATTGAGATGCAAAGGTTGTATGCAGCATCAAGTCATATGATGTCTGTTGGACGGGTGTAAAACAAGACAAAGACAGATTATTTAATTTAAGATAAGATAAATTAATGCAAAACTGGAGCTAAATGTTCAGGCAGTGTTGTAGTGGAGACCACTTAAACCGAAACCAAGTCATGACAAAGACTAGAGTGTACCGAGTCTGAGACAAGACCGAGGTTTTGAGGGGTTGAGCCCAAGTCAAGACCAGTGAAACATGCAAACCATAGGCTTTCCTGAAAATGATCTAAAAGATCATGATTCGTATAAAAACACCCATTACAAAGAAGTTAATGAAAATTCTTCTTCATTCACCTCTTTCATTGTCAAGTGTACTATGAAAAATTTCTTGATGAAATAATTACAAAGCATTGCAGAAGTGAATTTGACAGGTGTATTAAACAGTTCAGTGGTAGGTTGTGGTCTTGACTGGTCTTGAAATAAATTCCAGAGTCCTCTTTGTCTGAGACCGAGACAAGAACAAGTAACAATGTGGTCAATTACAAGACGAGACCTTCCAAAAGTGGTCTTGAGACCAAGACCAATCTTAAAAGGTAGAACAGTAAGTCTGGGTATTGCAAGAATGAATTAATGTAAATCAAAAAACAAAAAGATTGGCCAAAGAAGGTGAAAAAAAAAGTATCAACCAAGATGCTGTTTGCAACAACAAGCAGCGAGGTTTTCTGGAAATGGGTTCTTCATTTGATGCAATAACGCTGGCATGACCTACAAGTTCCCATGTCAGGCTGTAACAAACAATACAGAGACCTTGGAAACAGCAGTTGACAGAGTTGTCTCACCACAAGGTCCATTCAGTGGCTTTCAACCGCATCACAAGATCTTCCTCAACCAACTGAGTCTGTTCTCGATTGAGATTGAAGGTTCATTCTTAACATTGGAAACAACAACATCTGACATTCTACCTTTTACTCCCAAGCTTGATAAAAGACTTCAACTAAATTAAAAACCAGATGCCAAAATGTACACTGCCGAGCATTACAGTGAAACGGGCCATCTATGTCTGCCATTAGTAGAGGCGTAAGGCCTGTGAACAGATTGTCTACTGATGAATAAAGTGCGTGTATGTGTGTGCTGATGAAGTACGGAGAGGAGGGGGGGAGCAGGAAGTCACAAAGAATTAAAGGGAATTAAGAGGTTTGTCAACACAGCAACTAAAACAGGACCACCTTCCATTTCTTTCACTTCCTGCCACCGTCATTCATCCATTAATGAGCAGCTTGGAACGGAGTGACTCAGCACTTAATCAAAGCATATTCCCAGCTCGCTCATTATGTCAGGGACAAGCTCAGACAGACAGTCCACTGAGACCAGCTGTCCTCCAGTCAGACGCTGTGTAGCTCAATGACAGAAGTCCCTGACCGAGAGATGAAGCGCACGCTCACAAATACGTTCATGGGCAGGTAATTGTGCAGCACACTCGCAAAAACACACACTTAGGGAAGAACATTTTTGGATAATACTACAGAAATTGAATTTTCTCTAATTGTCACAAACAGTAATATGAGTTTGCGGAGCATTACTGTGGAAGCCAAGTATTAATATTAATACTGAGTCCTCTGACAGTTGACACCTCGCCCTCAGGTCACCTTGAAAGTACCTTTTAAATACCCTTTAATGCCATCTTCATCAAGAGCAGATATTTTGCTGCTTAATCAGGCATTATATTTGAGGCTAAACTACTGGCTGGCTCAACTTTCTTGAGCCAGCCAGTAGTTTAGCAGTTTAGTAGTTGAACTTTCTTTCTTAAGTTTTGATCTAAATACCACTCAGTAGTCTAGCGTTCATCACTGTTTATCTAGGTTCCACTCATGTTACAAATATGCAAGCTTACAGGGTCATCAAGTGGGTACTAGAGCCAAACCTATACAAAATGTTTAAGGCCGACCAATATTAGGAACAAAAATACCAATATATGCCGATACACACCACAATTTTTGCAATGATTTTCAAAATTGCACAGATATATGTGTATACGTACAATGGAAGGATGATAGTGTAGTACTTGTACTACTGGGTATTTTGCCTTCTAAATAAATTGGCCCATATCAGACAACATATATGCCAATATTGTCATCTGTGAGAGGATAATATCTGAAAATAATTTGTCAAATCGATATATCATTCAGGATTTAGTGGGGCACTCCCTCTATAACTCCCCAACACTGAATCTTGTCATCTGATTGTGTTAGTTGCCGATGTTATAGACAGAGGTTTATGCCTTTTTGCTTTCCAACTTTAGCATGCTGCCAGTGATTGCAACAGGCTAGTTAGCTCAAGGTGTTGGTTGTTGGTTATTGTTCATTAGTGTATTGTTTGCTGGTAATATTATAGACTTGACTAGACTATGTGACTTGCCTCTGAGTGTTTTGATGAGTTATTGAGGGAGTGCCCCACCCCAATTCACCCCAACGACCATACATGTAACAATGCTATGTTCGTTGGGGTGAATTTGAGTACACACCATCACGGGTAGGATGTCTTACAAGGGCCTGGCTCTACATCTCGACAGGCTCCATTTACTAGGCTCAAATTTGAGCATTGAGCTTATGAATGGTTCTCATGTTTGAATCTGCACCGCCTCTCATCCACCGATCAAATCAATGCACATCGTTTCAGCTGGCCACGAGTCGGACGACCACGTTGTCTGACAAGAACGCAGGAAATTCAACAATGTTTTTCCTTGTGAAATCAGAAAAGGGCTCTGATATAACATATACTGTGGTATAAAGCAAGTATAAACCTGAGGATACATTGCAATCAGTCACATAAAATTAAGTACATCCAGCACGACCACTTTATTTATGTGTGTCCGGGACATAACTTTGGCTCTATATGTTGCTAGGTGCCAAATGAGTAGTAATATTAAGAAAAGTGATCAAATGTAATAAGTTACATTACTTTGTTAAAGTACTTTTTAGTAATTTTTACCAGGGTAACTAGTAATTTGTATCACATTTCAGAAGTAACATTCCCAGCACTGCTAACGACAACCAGCTAACAGCATGCTAAGCTATCTAACGAGCAATACCAAGCTAACAATCGCTTATCCTAACTAGCATGCTGCTATCACTGGAAGATTCAACGTTAGGTATTACACCTGAGATCATCAGATCACATAGGCCTACATTTTGATACCTCTAGCTTTCCCACAGATGTGCAAATAAACACAAATAAATAGCGGCCAAACAATGACTGTCACCCTGGCACATGATCATAGTGCCATGTCCCACTGCTAACCTCAACCTGAATAAAAAAAAAAAAAAAAAACCTCAACCTGGATACAGTGTTTGATAATTTTCTACAAGCACTGTGCCATTACTATTCAGCTGAGTTGCACCTTGACCGGCATGTGCTATTTCAGAGATCACTGCTCAAAAGGTATCGTGGACTTTCCCCCTCGAATCCATTATGCTCCTGTGTCATACTTGTTTACAATCAATTTGTTGCTGCGGCACTCCGCTCTCACAGAGACGGAGGCCTGGAGGAAGAGGCTCCTGTTTTCAGAGCTACCCACTCTTGTAACAGTTCAGTGGGTACGCCTTGGCGGTGCTGGAGGAAAGTGCAGGGGAGGAGGGAGCGGGAGAGGAAGGGGGGCCGCGAGAGTCGAGGGTGCAGACGAGCTGTAGAAAGTAGGGAAGGCTGAGGAGGAGAGATAGTGCAGGAATCATTATCAACTACAGCAGTCGAGAGTTTAGCAGACATGGGGAGAGCTCCAGAGGGCCTGAAGCACACACACATCCACTCTTTCCCCTCACTTTCCTCAGTCAGCTCTCACTTATTCTCTCATCCTTTTTTGCTCTTTTGCTCATGTTGTTCATAGATCTTATTTATGCTTTGTATCTTTCTAATACAGTCTCTCTCTTTCGTCTGGGTGTATAAAGAGCATACAGAGTCGGCATCAAGGCCTCTGAGAGCTATCAGAAAGAGACAGGCTCTCCCTGGTTGGCACTTTGTTACAGATTGATATCAAGTGTGCCAGAGGACACATTGTGCACATGTGCACTGACTGACTGAGGGCGTGTGAGTTCATGAAAAGTATGTGTCTGTCTACAGTGTGTGTGTGTGTGTGTGTGTGTGAGCATTCACAAAAGCAGGCTGGACACACTAAGAGGGAAAGCGACAGCTCGCCCGTTAATTACTCAAGTTAATAGAGCAGCTGCTGATTCACTCCCGTGTCAGTGAGATTCACAGCGGGACGGAGAGACTTGGGCAGGACATGTGAAGCATTAAGATGGACGTGCTGTGACTCTGGACGGAGGCTAAGTGAGGCAATGAGAGGAGCCGTCAGATGCATGCGGTTCAGAGGACACGACAGAAACTTTTAATGCATCCGACACTGAGGGTGCTCTTAGGGTTACATTTTAAGAAATCCCCCGAACAGGAAATGTTACGATGTTCTTAAGAGGACTTTAAAGTTTCAATTCCCCAACGTCGTGTTGATTTTCATCTCTTAGAAACTTCTCCTGCTTTTCTAACTAACATTTCCTCCACAGTCCTCCTGGCCAACTTGTTTCCATGGCAACATGTTCTCAGACAAACCCTTTGCACAAAAGACACAGCAGGGGCAGTAAGATTGCTAATTAATGACGTTTTCTTACTGGTAACGCAACAACTACTATGCTAGCATTCAAGCTAGCTAGCTAATTTTCAATGACAGAAAACTTTGACGACTTGGATGAAACAATAAGGCGATTTGTCCATTATATGGCTGCTGACATTCTTGAAGTATATACAAGAAAATAAATAATACATATTTGGAGCGGTGCTAGCCTGATTTAAAAATATTGTGTTCTTCTCATGAACATTTTTTCATAACCTGCGCTGACATTAAAGGTGCACTGTGTAGTTTCGGGGAAGAACGTTCTTGGGGAGGAAAGAGGGATCTTGATTGACTGATTTTTTTCTGATTAACAAACTTAATAAACAAGCTCTCTTTGTTTTCATGACTGAATGACTGAAAAACAAACTGACCTTAAAGGACAACACAGTTTCATCCTGTTGTAATTTCTTTATATTTGGCGGACCCTGCCACCTCTCTAGCTTCAAACAGTGTCCTGGGGACCTTATTTTCCGCTGAGAACAGCTTGTTAGTTCAGTTATGGATTTTTTTTTTTTTTTGCAGTATTAACTCATTGCTATTGTAAATCTTAAATTTCAGAGTTTGAATTTCTTCTTCAAAACTATGTGGTGCCACTTTAATGTTGCTTCTTGTTTGTTAATTTAATAGCACATTTACCTCGGACATTAAGCCGTTGTGATTCTTGCACTTGCATAAATTTTGATCTATGCTTCAGACTAAATAAATCGATTGAAGAGAACTGCAGTGACTTATTACGTGTCTTGCCCTGTCACAGTCCTATGCATCAAATGCCATCATTGAATCTCTTGTTTTCACACACAAGACATGGGTGCATGCACAACTTACAAAACATTTTTCATGCTCCACCGCAAATCATGCATGCATATTCATGTTTAATAATATGAATCCTTATAGTGAGAAATGCAACACAAACAGCAACACCAGGTACACTTACATGCACATAGCACAAGAGAATTGTAAATCAGGGCAATGGTTAGTGTGTGTGTGTGTGTGTGTGTGTGTGTGTGTGTGTGTGTGTGTGTGCATGTGCTGACAATGACAAGCCTATTGTGAGGTTTTGTGAATGGAAAAAAAATCCACAATGGAGCTAAAAAAAAAAAAAACATCACTTAAAAGTATAAAAAAAAATCCACAAATGATTAAGTTTCTAAAAAGGCTGCAGTGAATCAGATGTTATGTGAGAGGGCTCTTCGTGTCTATGTTTAATCTTACAGTAACAGAAGCTCTGCTGGACCTCCTAAAGCTCAGCCGATTAAGGAAAACGAACAGGCTGGCTTGCAATGGAAGCGAGCTTATACTTAAGATATCGGGCTCATCAAACATCACGCACACAAGAAGCCCAAAGCTTCAAACCGGAAACGCTTTTTTTTGCAACAAATCAAGCACCATATAAACACAAGTGTGCACTGCTACGTGTAACCTCGCTCATAATCCCGGATAGCATGATTTCCTTACCCCCGTCTTTCTTCAGGATCCACAGACTGTCCGTCAGTAGGAGCTGACACACGGTGTAAATCCCACACGGCGGTGTTGTAAGTTTATTTCGGATAATAAAGTCCTCTTCCTCGCCGCCGGACCGCTCCCTCTCAGGTGGGACGTGGTTTCTGTGCGGTAGCCATTGAGACCAAACGTGGGAAACCGTGCCGTTCAAGCTTTCTACTGGAACAATAAAGAGCTCCGCTCGCACACACCGCCTCCAGC
>OMLP01044002.1:48042-62704 GCA_900302685.1 Spondyliosoma cantharus
AGCACGGGCAGCCCGGCACCACGGTGTCAGGCTGAGGGGGAGAAAGTGCAGCCAGGGCGGGGCAACAGCGACACCGCCCGGTGGTGTAGGGGAACTGCAGTGTGGAGAAAATGGGTTTATCACAACTTCCCTTTCCAATACATTTGACAAGACAATATTCATCATTCAAAACTATAATAAAATACACAGGCGCAGGGGCAATTCTTTTCTCCAATGAGTGTTTTTACTTTAAGAATATGTTTGTAGGTTACTAATGTTGATGATACAGTGGGGGCTCAGTCACCGAGTTTTATCTGCCTTCCTGATTACAAAACTTCAGCTTGTACTCAGCAAAACTTAATTCATCCTTAATGTTATGCATTAGCATGCTGCTAAGCTAGGGTGAGTGTCAGGACAATGGGAAAAACGTAATTGGCCCGTACGGGGATCGAACCCGCGACCTTGGCGTTATTAGCACCACGCTCTAACCAACTGAGCTAACCGGCCATGTTCTCCTGAGGAAAAATATTATTTTTTATTCGCGCATTCCAGCATTTTCGCTGGAGTTAGCTTGCTAACTTGAGAGGCACGGTAACCCGAGTGAATGTCCAGTTAGCTCGCCAGCTAGCTTGCTACAACTCGCCTGTAACTTTGGTCAGTTCTCTTTGAAAAGCTTGACGTTTACTCACGCTGTGTGTCACAAACATTGGGGCACAGTGTAACACAACTTCACCATGTTGTAGCGAGAAAACTAACTTTATATCGCGAAAAACGATTCTGTCCACGGAGTAGCATCAGCAGGGTCCGTTGCCATAGTTACCCCGGAGAGAGGGGCGAGACTGCTCACGTGACCCAGCAAGATGGCGACCACAATGTAGAATGGATGTGGATGTGAGTATTATTAGCTAACCGTAAGATTAATAAACCGGTGTTTACTTCCCTAATAGTGTAAGCTGTCGTTTTTGTGCTCTCGTTGTGTTACAGAACAAATGTTTTCTCTTCGTCGCGGTGTAGAAAAAACATCACCCGGTGGCGTTTTTATCGTCGGTTCAGCCCACCAACTAAAGTAACGCTGGAGCCGCTAACGTTAGCTGTTATAACCTGAGCTTCATCATCTTTTATTGTTTATCGTTACTCAGCTCTTCCCGCTTCCGCCACCTCAGCTCATGCACAGTCACCGGTTGAATACCTTCACCTCCCTCCTCTTTCTCTGCTTCTCTTTCAGGATTTGAACTAAGTGGGTCCGTTAAGCTGGGAATTTTTGGATCTGCTGGTTAATTGTTCATCTTCATCATATCACAGAATCAAGATGGCCCTAAATGTGTTTGGTAAGCAGCAGCACGCCTCAGATAACGTCTTTGTGCCTCTATCTGACTGGATTTGTGTGTGTTTTTTTGCTTAGTTGTGGCTGGTCTGTTTGTCTATAGTCTACTGCCCAATGTGGTCAGTTACAAATTTACTATAATCATGTTTCTTTACATAATTAACTAAAATTGGGAGAGGCCACTAGAAATCTTAAGTTTGAGGCATATATTTAACTTTTTACTCCGCTGCATTTATCTGACATATTAAGATTAAGGCTTTATTTACAAATCACATGTTTAGTTTACAGGGTTAGGGATGTATTTTTTTATAGATTAAACTATCCAACAGTGTATACAGCCAGTAAAGCATTAATATTACCTGTTACCAAATTAAAGGTGTACTATGTAGTTTAAGGGAAGACATATTATTAAATTCACTGACAGGTTTTTGAATAAACTTTTTAAACAAACTGACTTTAAAGGACAACACAATTTCATACTGTTTTACTTTGTTTATATGTGGCGGACCCTGCCACCTTTCTAGCTTCCAAGGGTGTTCTTGGGACCTTATTTCCCTCTGAGAACAGCTTCTTTATTCAGTTATGGAAAAAAGTTCATATTTCTGAGTTTTAATTTCTTCTCCAAACTACATAGTTTACCTGTAAAGTGCCAATTACAATGTAATGCATCAGCAATTATAACTAATTACATCATATAAAACCATACAAACACTAACAGGGCCCTTTCTGCTACGTGATACATACTTTTACTACTACTACTACTTTTATTTGGGCAACATTTTGAATGCAGGGCTTACTTTAAAGGACTATCTTTATATTGTTGTATTTGCGGACCACTAGTACCACCCCCCACCCCCCTGTTTAATGGGACTGAATTATTGCATCTTAGTTTGGTAGCCTGCCAGAAAAGATGCGGTGGAGGAAAAACAGAACAATATTTCTCATTGAAACGGGGCAGGGTGGAGGTTTAAAGCCTCACAAAAATAGAAACACTCAACTAAAGCACCAAAGCATCACAATTGTCCTTGCTGTCCTTTAGTAAAAAACCGCTTGGTTATATTTCTTTCCACCTCCTGTTGCAGACAGTGCGAGCTGTCGGTGGTCTGCATGTTATGTCTGGTTTCTTGTGAGCGTGTTGCCTTGAGAAAGAGGGTGAGACACTTCTTGCCCAGGGGAGGATTTGGAGTTGTTTTGAAGACAGGATACCGGGACGACAAGTGTTGAATAGATAAGGCTTGTGTAGTGAACTCAGAGTACACAGAGGCAGGAAACAGGCTGTTAGTTTTAGCCATGAGGAGAAGATGGAAGGACGCTTATGCCTGAATTTGCAAGATGCTGGCCCAAGGACAGCAGCAGTCTTAAGATGCATTTTATTTCAATCATTGAAAGTGGTCTTTTCCCTGATAGTGGGAAATTGAGTCACTGAATAAATTTACACAGCACAGAATTTGGAAAGGATTTCACAGTGTAGGACATCCAGTGAAAACGCTCAGCAGCTCTTGCAGAGTTCAGCCAAACTCCAACTGAGTGCTCGAGGCTAAAGATTATTCTGTTGTTCTCAGTGTTGCACAGACTCATGCTTGCTCCAGTATTAATGTCAGTGTTGTTTAAGGTCCGCAACAGCTGAACAAGCAGAGAGGAAACGCTGATATCACCTCTGATTAATTTTAAAACGGGTCGGCCTCGGGGTGACGGAGTATAAGAATGATAAACATCAGCGTGAAAGCTAATTTACATTACATTACATTTCTGCAAAGGGATATTAATGAATCTTTCATGGGTTTTTTCCACTTCACAGAGTTGATCTATTTATTAAGTCACCATTTAGATTCTGTGAGGCTTCTTTTGTGAAAAAACACACCATCTATCAGACTGATATCCTGAGGTAATAGTGCAGAAAATAAAGAAAATAAACGAGGTAAAAGCCTTAACTTCTTATGTCATGCATTCAGTTGGGGTGGTAGCTTCTTTATAAGACATTGGTATTGATAATTACATACATTTCCTTCAGTATGGCGATTGCACCAGCATTTGAGCACGTCTGATTGGATGTAAAATGTCTGTTTTGCTCCCACTGTATTCTCAAATACTCTGTGTTCATTGACTTGTTATAAGGAATACAGGAAATGAGAGAATCCTGATCTCATCCTGTGTGTGCTTCATATCCAAATTTAGACTGAACAATCAGCGCTGATCAATATCTAGATTTGTCCACTTGGGGGCACTGTTGGAGAGCAAATTGAGTTTGAGTAACTTAACAGCTGTTGTACTTCTTTTGTCCTCAGATCATGATGAATACAGGCCACCGGTGTGGAAGTCTTACTGTAAGTACTGCCCGAATCTTCATCTTTAAAAATATTATGCAGTTCAGATTCCCGTATCCTTATTCTTCAAGACATGCTTCATTTTGTCTCACTCTGTCTTTTCCTTCACAGTGTACCAGCTCCAGCAGGAGGCTCCTCACCCTCGCAGACTCACCTGCACCTGCGAGGTGAGAACACACTTCCTACTTGTCAGCCAGCCCATGTTTAATTAGTCTGATATGTCTTGTGTTAATCCAGTGTTGATTAATGTGATCTGGCTGTGAAGTAGTAAAAATAAACCAACTGTGTAGACATGAGGCGTTGTGAGCAGGCAGAATCAACATTGTTCTATTTGAAAAAGCTTCATTTTCACCAAGAGACCAACTAAATGACAGATCTTATGTTTTTTTTGTTATTCGCAGTCGACTTCTTTAGCAAGTTTTATCGTTAAGCTCTTTGGGTGTTGATTGTTAATCATCTGCTGTAGCTGTGACCCTTTTTTTTGTACATGGATATGGTTATAACAATGGTCTAAAATCATGTGAAAACAGTTGAAAAACATAAAAACCTCTCCCTAACCCTTTGCAAAGTAGTTGGCCTTCCACCAACCAACAGAAAACACTGATTATAGAATATGGATATCCATTTAAACACATTATTTAGTTGTAATACTTTATGACTCTTTTATCTGCACTTTGCCTGGAAACTTTGAATTTTGCAGAGTCAAGTTTCTGTAAACTTTAAGGAGATACTCCAGACCCTAGATGACAGATGAGGAAGCCTAAAAATGTCCATTGTTAATATACAGTAGTAACAATCCCGTGATGTATTTGGGTTAACACAGGAAAATGGAGCTCAAATGTGAAACAGGACGTTTGAGCTCAGGTGCCGTGTGCCATCACAGTTGTCATCTGGGTATAGCCTTTGACAGATGTTTCATTTGAGCTGAAGCCAAAGCACCAAAGCACAAAGGAGGTCAGCAGTAGTCGATTTGATATCTCATTACCTTGTATCTTCGCTTCAGTGCTGTCCAGAGCTGCGCCGATTGGCAGATTAACTATTAACGATTTTGATTATTGGTAAATTGTTTCAGTCATTTTCCAAGCAGAAGCGTAAAACATTTGGTGCTTCCAGCTTCTGACGTGAGGATTTGTATGTAAAAATGTAGCCGAGTGGAAGTATAAAGTAGCAGAAAATGAAAATATGTATGAGTACTTGAGTGAATGTACTCAGTTACATTCCGTCACTCTATATTCTCCAACATCACACACTGTTTATGCTCTTGGTTTTAACAGCTGGTAAATGTGAGCGTTAACTGGAACAATAATAGTATAGATGGAGCCTTGAGCAAGTGTGTGTCTTTGTTGGTGTGTGTGTGTGTGTTTGTGTGCATTCGCTGACTCAGCTTGTAGCAGGGCTGATTGTTTTTGCTGTAGTTCAACAAAGCTTTGTCTTCAGGGAACGCATCTGTTAAGGCAGCATCTACACTGTACCTTTAGAAAGACGCGTGTTTGTACTTTAATTTTAAGGCCAGTCTCCGTAAAAAAAAGAGAGATTTGTTTTTATTTCTGAACAAAACAACGTGTATTTAGTCGTCTTTACGTTCTATGTAAGTTTAGTTTATGCAGGTAAGCCGATTTTCCTGCTGATGTCAACTAAAAGCCACGCTCCAGCACCTCAGCCCACAGGGGATGCAGCCACCAGATGTGTTTGTGTGATTGTGGGGGGAAGGCAAGGTTTGGGGGAATCCAAGTGGGATTAAAAAAAATGGGGGCTGCGTCTGGTGTTAATCTGTAAAAGACAGTCGTCTCAGGCCCCGGTGGACGGATGTGAGGATGTGTGGGTGATTCCAAATGAACAGCTGTTGGCGCTGATGCCCTGGCCTGGTCAGGTAGTTGGTGCTGACCCAGTTAGAATCTGCAGACAGACGGGGTTGGAGGAGGGCCCCCCCCCCCCACCTGCTGCCAATAGCCCCATGTTGTCTGCTGGGAGTTCAGCCATATGTGATTTAACGATGCACCAATAAGCACTTATCTACGGCTGGTATTTAATAATCTGTGGCATGTCAGGGTGACTTTAACGAGTGGAGACTGTCCTTTAGCTGGTAGCTGGGAGACCTTGAGTGACATCATTGTTAAGAGTGAAAGCTTTTTGGAGCATAGCAATGCGCCGGTTTACATACATGAGGAAAGAATAAGCAGCAGAAGGAGTCTCTAGAAGGCGACAATACGATCATAAAACAACAATCGATACATCAAAATGTTTTGCTTCTATACAAGACTGTTTTTTTTTCTCACTCTGTGACAGCGCGTTATTGAATAAGTCAATTTGTCGACTTGTGAAGTTGCCCATCAAGCAAAAATGCCAAACATACACATCCACCTCTCCCAGATTATTACAATTATAAGATTTTTTGCTTCTTTCTGTTGCTTGTAAATTAAATATATTTGTGGCTTTGGACTGTTGGTGGAACAACATGAGGAACTGGAAGACTTCAACTTTGGTTCTGGCAAATTGTACAGACATTTCTCATTCTTTTCTTTTTTCTTTGGGCTGAAATCTAAAATGTGTTCCAAGATTTGGGACAAAGCTTCAATGCCAAACATCTCTTGTTACACATGTTCAATATGTTTGTGAGTCTTAGTTCTTTCCCTGAGTTATAACAGCTTCCTCTTCTCCATTGTGGGCTGACATTTGCCTCCCGCTTACCGGTAATATCATAAATCTATTTAAACTGATGAGCTGTTAAGTGGAAATCTCTCTATGGAGCTCTTAATTTGTGCTTTATTAAAACACAAGCTGACAGCGCTAGCAGTAGCTGCGGCACAAACGCGCTGCCTGCTACAGGTGCCTGGCGCAGGAGGTTCAGCGCGTTGAACTCTTTACGGAATTGTTCCAGTGGTTTCACTCTGTACCCAGCTATTTCATCATTTCATTCAAAATAGGCTGTTTATGTGACAGAGACTTGTTTTTCTTCCAAACAGCTCGCTCCCTGCAGCTCAGCAGCACTCTGTGATGTGCAGTCAAGGATGTCTGCTGAGCGTTAGTAACGGGTATTAGCGGGTCCACTCAATGCGTGGCTCGCCGGCGGGCCTCAGAGCGGTTTTGGTCGGTGTCCAGAAGTGCACGTGGATGGCTGATAATGGAGGGCAACCTTTGACTATTTTTTTTTTTTTACATTTTAAATTTTTTATTGCTGCTGCTGTTCACCACATTTGCAGACTGTATGAAGACTGCGATGTGCTGCTCCTGTACCTCCATTGTTGAGCGTACATGTCCTTCACTTCGCTGTCTTCCAGCGTCTTTCATACACACACACGAATAACAGGCGACGCAAATTAACATTCAGCCCCGCTTGCTGGGCTTCTGTTGATTTATTGGCTCAACAGCAGTATTGTCGAGAACAACAGGCGCTTTTTATCTGACTCGTGCAATATTCCTTTCACCCACGCGCCCACAAACGCACGCTTACTTGTAAAAGTCTGGGCACGCGGTCTGTTTAGTCGTGGAGCAGGTGGCTTTTCATACACGGCGCTGTTGTTGTTGTTGTTTTTGTGAAGAATTATTTAGTGCTCTGCATCAAAAGTTGGTCATCAACATTTTAGTGTGTATGGAAATCCCAGTTTTACCATATTTCTGTACCGTTTGAGTGATTTACAGACTCCATATTTGTCTTTTTCCCTTCAGGTGGACAACCGACCTAAATACTACGGAAGAGAGTAAGTCGGCCTCCTCTTTCTCAATTATTTATACGAGGCACATTTCCTCAGTACGTGTCGATATGGTGTTGTAGAAGCTGGTTTCTTATTTTCCTTGTGTGACCTGTTTCTGCTTCTTACGTCCAGGTACCACGGGATGATCTCCAGAGAAGAGGCCGACCAGTTACTTAGTCAGGCCGAAGGCAGCTACCTCATCAGAGAGAGTCAGAGGCAGCCGGGCACATACACACTGGCTCTAAGGTACGTTTCTGTCTGTATTCATATTATTTAGGGGACATGCAGATCGCAAACAACAATCAAGAATACAAAGCATAGTTAGCTAGCCTCTCATGAGTAAATAAACGCTTCTTTCTGTGCTGTGATACGTTAGGAAAATAGTTCCAAAGTAAAACTGCTCACAACAATGTCTGTGGATTACTTTGAGTAACCAGGTCCTGATTTTTGTAAGGAAACATTGTTGTAGAGTTTTTCAAATGAACTTTTTTGAAGCTTGCCATCTACTTCCATTATGTTACAGAGGGGGCAGACATCTCCAAAACTCAACAACCCATACCAAAACAATTTAGATGGATAAATTGAACAGAAAATCTTTGACATTTTTTTTTTTTTTAAACGTTGTCTGTGAGCTTATGGAACACCTGCTGGTTGTCAATGCATGCAGGGTATCTGAAACTAGTACTGTATGTCTCTCACTTGAGGAAAATCTAGATCAGCCTAACTCAATCTAATAACCATTTTCCTACATAAAACTTGCCTCGGATGATTTGTCCAAAAATCGGTCTTAAATTTGGTTAAAACTTATCTCAAACATCTTAAAACCATCTGATATAAGCGTCTGATACATGTGGACACCTGATAAAAATTCTGTGTTTAAATGGTAATTAACCCTGATCTCTGTCTCAAACTTTGCAGTTTTGGGTCCTCAAATTTGAGGGATCTGGGCCTGGAAAAAATGCTTTAATTTGTTGATGTTTAAGGTGTGGGAATCCTGTGTCTTTCTGTTCTTTTTGTCGTATTTTAAATAGCTCTGGATCCACCAAAGAAATGAAGTCCTCAGAAAGAAGGCCAAAGCATAACAAATGATATTTATCCTTTCCCCTCACTTGTTCTGCTTCTTCACTCCTTGTGAATCCACTGACACCTTGCAGTTGTTTAACCTTCAGCAGCACCTTTGTCTATATCTGCATGGATTTGTGTGACAAGGCAAGAAAAAGAGAAGCCGTGTGAATGATGAGCCTGTCTGGTCGTGTGTTCGCGCCTCAGGCGCTGAGAGGTGTGAGGCTTTAGAGGCAGCAGTTGAGCTGTAAGCTGCTTGGCGGGGCTCATCTCCAAACTCACATGGCTCCGCACGTCGTCCCCTACAGAGCTTTTCTCTTACCAGGAGGGGTGATAGTTTGTTGAAGCTGAATGAGGTGTCTTGTGTATCCTCGGTTCCACCCAGCTGCCCACTTTGCCTCAGCCTGGTTAGCTTTTCAGTCAGTTTTAGTTGAATATGACCTATCATTTTCTCAGAGTAGGTGCCACACTTCTAAATGGGTGCCCAGCGTCATTCGAATTAGGTTTTGGGTCAGTTGGCTCTATTCATAGTCGCGTCACTCTTCCACCTGCCCAAGTTTCCGTCCCCGTGGTTATAATTACCTTCCATAAATACCCCCCTTCATAAACTAGAGTCCCGCTCTGGGTTTGCAGAAAAGGAAAGGTTGGATTTTGGGTTAATGATGTAGCGGTGCTGCTTTATCTGGCGGTGGTGTCAGTGCGATCCACCGAGGAGCAGATAATGTGTTGGCCCAGTTCAGGGTCTGTCTGTCACAGCTCTGTTACTCTGAGTTTGTGCCATTTTTTGACTCTGTGTTATCTCAGTGACGGGATGAGGTTTGGAAAAGATGAAACATCTTCTTCTTCTTCTTCTTTTTTGCAAGTTTCCTCTATTCTCTTTAACCAGTGCTCATACAAAGTCTTGAAAGTTTGAAAAATGTTTAATTTTAACCGCTATGTTTTCAAGGTGTGAAATTTGCTTGAATTCAAACATGGTACCATTTTAAGCACGGTTCAACCCAGATGCTGCTAAATGTTGCCTGTCTCCTCTGCCTGTGGTAGGAAACCTGCCACCGGCTGCAGCTGTTATAACTGTTAGATCGTCGGAATCCCAAAGTTTTGACTTGCCAATCAATCCTAAAGCGAAAGTGTATCCTCCATTCCCTCTAGGTTTGGGAACCAGACGAGAAACTTCCGCCTCTACCATGACGGGAAGCATTTTGTCGGAGAGAAGAGGTTCGAGTCAATCCATGACCTGGTCACAGACGGCCTCATCACACTCTACATCGAGACAAAGGTGTGTGTGTGTCCATCCATCCTTCAGTTTTCCTTCTTAACTGTACTCTATTGTACATTTGAATTCCTTAAAAAAAAAAAAAAAAAAAACACTAAACGCTCCCCAGTAAGTGTTCATTGTTTATTCAGACAAAAGAAAATAACTTAAAGGGCCAAAGAATATCACTTCAAAATTGAGTTCAGGGACAGTGGGAAACATTGCAGTTGTTGTAATTGAGCCGCATATTAACAGTAACCTTCTTCTCTCTCAGGCAGCGGAGTACATCGCCAAGATGACAATAAACCCCATCTATGAACACGTGGGCTACACCACCCTCAACCAGGAGCCCACCCTTAAAAAACTCCTACCGCTCAGCCCAGAGGCTCCGGACGGACCCGCTCCGGCCAAAGACGACAACAACGCTGAGGAAAGGGTGAGGACAAACACACAAGCAAGTTGCTAATCAATATCTTCGAAACTCATCACTCTGTGCGAGAACTCTGGTTTCTTGAAATTGAATCTATGTTGGAACTCAGGCCAGAAGCTTCCTCCAATTAGCATATGTTTTTGGCAAACCGACCTGGAGGCTGAGGGGTTTTTGGGGGTTGGTTTGAATAAGAAATGGAGCAGCGTTGGCACAGACTGTTGGCTACACACCAAGTAATATTCCCTTCAGCTCTTAAATCTAACCGTTCTGAGACAAATTGAATCATTTATCTTCATAAGTCTCTTTGTCTGGTTGTTTTTGCTAATTTCCTTTGCATGTTGTGGAAGACTATAAAATCAGTCAGGCGTATCTCAAAAGTGAGATCAGGAATAAGTACAATGGAAAATGTGTATGAAGGCCGAGACGAGGTCTGGTTTTCGGGATGGATTGCTCTGGAGAAGGAACTAGAGATGAAGAAGTTAATCCAGAAGCCATAAGTGGGAAGTGTTATAAATTTGTGTTTCGGTCCTGCAGAGGAAGGAATCAGTCATCTGCACTTTGAAGGATGAGTGGATTTGTGAGGTGGGCAGTGTGCAAAAATCACTTGGAACAACCAATCTCTTCATAATATCTCCAGAAAGTGGTTAAAAAAAAAAAAAAAAAAAGTATAAAAAATGATAAATCTGTGACGGTTTCTGTTTTAAAAAGTCACATTTCCAATTCAAATCGATTTTTACTTGAATAAGATCTTATATCAAATCATAAAATCCCCAAATCGATCTTTTTGATATGTACCTTTTTCCGTAGATGTGTGATAGGGTTGGAAATTATCACCGTAAAAAAAGCAGGTCATTTGTCTTCTGTGGGTGTTTTCATGCAAATGTGAATCTTTCAGTTAAATTTCAGGAGTGCCTAAGGTTTGCAGGTTTTATATTTTATTGCGTCATGCAGCGTGGGACTCGCACTGGTTGTGGTCTTGGTCTTCACACTGCTCCAAGGAGATGCACTACTTCACTGCGCTCTCTGGTCGGCTGTCTTTTATAATCACGATGTTACGATGGTCAGGGATCAGTTGTCGATGACTGTCAGCCGTCAAACCTATTCCCCAGCGCGTTTTGGTGTCATTTCAGGACACACTGCTTCTGTCCTCTGCTGTCTGTCTGTGTGGGAGTTTCACACAGCACAGATACAGGGACTTCAAGTAACATTCAACCGCTCCTCGCAAACTCAGAAATCTGTATTCAAATGTCTAAAGCTTGTTTCAAAACTGGCAAGCAGGCAAGTTTTGTTCTTGAATCGCATGCAATCAGGACCTTGCGAGTCACAGCCGAATTGATTTGGAAAATCAGTGACGATACCCAGCTCTACTTTCTATAAATTCTGGCTTGCAAAGCGTGGATTATGCAACACAAGTGAAAAGAAATGCTGCAGAGAGTTGAAACCAGGGTAAAGGTGAGGGAAGTTGCTGTATGTACAGCACTAGGATGGAAGGATGAGAGTTGAGGAACACAGTGAAAGAAGAAGGAGAAGAAGGGAGGAGGATGGATGCAGAGGAGAGATGGCCTCCAGCCAAGGGCTCTGCAGTAAAATTACATAACAGCAGCTTTGCCTGCAGAAACCTGCTATCTCCCAGAAGCTGACTACTTAATATTCAGGAACTGACTTTGTTGTTGGCTCGTTAGTTTTCGTTTAGCTGTGAGATGATTGGATTGTTTGGTGTTTAGCCTGTTTTTAGAAACTTATTCTCAGAGTGTGAAAAACAATGTGGAGATGGGAGGTGTCTGTATGACGCAGGCGCTAACGCAGATGCTAATCACTGGGCAACAAGATTTCAGTCCTGCGGCCCGTTTTATGGGCAGGTGGATGAACCAGAATGAGGCTGGGGATGCAGATTCAGTCATGCAGCTGCTGTAAAACACTCCAACTTGTGCATATAAACCCACACACACACACACACACAACGTGTAATCCAATGCACTGGATGCCGCTACAGCACACACCAACAGGCTCATAACAATGTGTGCAATGCGTTTATCTGCTACGCCAGGACCGAGCCTCCTGAGGCCTTGTATGACCTGCAGTGCATGACCACCACTGCACCTCATACATCACTGTCCGTGTGTGTGTTTGTGTGTGTAATGGGGGTGGTCCCATGTACGTGTGTGCTTTTCATAATTGGCTGGATTTGCAGACAAAGCAGTGGCTGTGACATTGAGACCAGAGGTGGCTCTCTGTGGCAAAGACGAACGCACCAGAAAAATGCATATTTCATACATTCATCGCCTTTTATTAGCAGGTTAAATACAGTTTTACGGTCCCCGTGGGGGGCGATAAAGACGTGGTTCTGGTGATGAGTTTTTAAATTTTAATTTTTAAGGCCTTGTTTTGAGAGTGAGTTCACTAGACGGTGACGGGAAGGCAGGCTTTGATCCGAATGATTATCTTTGTTGGCAACCCAGTTAAGTTCACTGTCATAGAGGAGAAGAAAAAAACAGAAAATATTCACATTTAAGATGCTCAAATCGATTAAAATATCATCCGAGCAGTTGGTGATTAATTAAATGGTTGCAGTTCTTCTTCAATCTCAAAAAAAATACACAAAAAGTACTCCATAAATGTTTTAAAGTGTACAGACAATGATGGCGCCATCGGTATATGAGCTTGCTGGGTATAATCAGCTTTTCCTCCTCTTTCTTTATCTCTGTCTACAATCTAGGCGCTCTTTTGTTCAACACTCTCCACTCCGCCATCTCTATGCAACGAGAACAGTCATTAAATATCCATGGAAAGTCATACATATTCCCTGTGTTGTATATATTATCCGAGGATTAGCGATTTGAATATGCACATTGTGTTAAAATTCGTTCATTTGTTTTATTATAGAATGTTATTATTTTCTTTGCCTCAAGATGAGATTTGTGGTATTATAATGTTAAATATCTAACGAAAGATCAAAACACATAATATCTGAGAGTGTAACAGGATTAAATGCAGTCCGGCTGCTTGTTTGTTGACAGGCCAAAAAAATTAAAAGAGGTCCGAAGATCCTCGAACCAGAGGCGGCACTTAACCAGAAACCTCTGAAAAGTGCTCCTCTTGAGTACAAATGTAGCCTTAAACTGCTCTTATATAAGGTTGCTTCTTTGATTTAAGATGATGGATGAGCAGGGCTTTTGTTAAGAGCCATCTAAGGGAAAGGATTGTGTACATTCTGTTAAGATCTCAAGGATGGAAAAATAAAATTGCAGATGAAATGAGAGAAGAAGGGGAACAAAGACCAACAAAAAGTGTGAACGACTGAATGAAATAACAGCTTGTTTCTCATTCTCTCGCTGCCTCTCTTTCCCCTTCTCTCCTGGGACAATCGAGGTGGCAGATTTGGTGACGAACAACAAGAATCGCCGCCGTCCCATTGGCTCGTTCTCCTCTCAGTGTGACCTGTTAAATTCATCCGTTACTGCAACCGTAGCTCAGCCTCTTCCCCCCTCTCCTCCTCCTCCTTTCTCTCTCTCTTTCTCTCTCCGCCTCCATCACCTCCCTCCTCCGCTGGCGTGTGTGTGTGTGTGTGTGTGGAGGGAAAGCGGATTAACACACACACAGACACACACACGCTGAGCCATGTGGGCTGGAGCGCTCACCTACACGCGACCGGGAGACGGGAATGCTCATTCTGCCGCATCAGTCCGCTTTGGAGGAGATTTATCGAAGCGTATTCAGTGAACTTTTTTCCCCTTAATTTGAAGTTTCTTTAACCAAAGGCATTTTTTTTTATTGGCTGGCTGGCTTTGTTTTTTTGTTATGAAGTGGAATTGCAGCATGCAGCCAGCATCAGGATGCAGAGGGAATGTGATTGGCTGATCTTTGTGGTGCTAAGACGGCACGATTGGTCCTGCGTTGGCTCATTGGTTTGGGATGTTGTTGTCAGATGAGGCTTTGAAATTATCCCAGTGTAGTTGTTGTTTTCCTTAATTATTTTGCGCTCTTTTTTTTGGTGTGTGTGTTTCCGCCAAATTTTGACTTCCTTTATTTGCTATAATTGTCGTTTGATTTAAATCTCCAATTGGAGTTAATTTACTACACGTCCCACAATGCCGAGCCGAGAGTCTTACGTCGTGAAGAGAGGTAAAAAGCAACGCAGGCGAGCTCAGAAGGAAACGGGTCAGAAGGGCTCTTTGTTTACCGCCGCTCTCGGTTTAAACGTCAGCGCCGGTTCAATTCCGTCCCTGCCCGCCTCGGACCCCAGCACGGGCTCAGGAAGCCGCCTCAACCCCTCCAAGCCCACCTCCCCTGCTTCCACCTTCTGGCAACCAATCAGGTCTTTTGCCCTTTCACAGCTCACATCGCTGGTGCGGCGGGCCACCCTGAGGGAGAGCGACTTGGCGCCCAAGTACGAGAAGGTCCACAACTTCAAGGTGAGCCCCTCCTGTTTATGTGTGTGCGAATGATGCCAGAATCGCTGATTCAGCTCATGGGGTCTTATTCAAATTCACCTCAGAGAGCACAGAGCTCCACACACACACACACACAGCCTTGTCTTTGTCACATTGTAAGACCACAAGACCAGCCCATGCTTTCCGGGGACCACCCTTTCTGAAGGTT
>OMLP01044002.1:62724-73944 GCA_900302685.1 Spondyliosoma cantharus
GTGTGCGAATGATGCCAGAATCGCTGATTCAGCTCATGGGGTCTTATTCAAATTCACCTCAGAGAGCACAGAGCTCCACACACACACACACACAGAAAAACACACATTTCTGCATTTACATTTCAGGCTTTAAGCTTCTGTTTAGCGCTTTAGATCCACAGATTTCCATATTACAAGGAGCCATTAGCGAGGAGCACAAAGGTCAGAGCCACAGTGTACAGAGCTCAAGGGAAACGTGGACGAACACACACTCGCACACAAAGAGCAGCGAGATGTGATGGGAGGTTATTAGCATTTCATTATATAGAGCCAATTTATGCAATAAATGAGCAGATTAAAACTGTAATTTTTCTATAAATGTCCTTTCAGCTCTTCTATTGTGTGTCCATCATTCTTTTGTCAGCTCCTGTTCGTCTATAATAAAGATTATTGCTGCTGTTCAGATTTGACTTGGCCCAGCCTCAACTACATGAATATTTCCCACCTTGTTCTCAACGTATACTATTTTTGCTTCACTTAATTTATGTATTTTTTTAATCATTTGTCTGAGAGTTCTGTGACAAGCTTACATTTTAAAAAAAAAAGGTCTGTTTAACGTTATATCTCATCTTTCCTCTGCTTCTGCCTCTTTTACCAGGTTCACACATTCAGAGGCCCCCACTGGTGCGAGTACTGTGCCAACTTCATGTGGGGGCTCATCGCTCAGGGAGTCAAGTGTGCAGGTAAAACACACACCTTCAGCTTCAGTTTTCTTGTTGGTTTTCAGTCATCTTTATTTTATCGGGTACAGATATCCCCAAAAAGGATTAAATTCCAGCTCTTTTTTGCCTCCTCCGCTGTGTTCGACATGTTGCGCCTCCTCCCTTTCAAACCGTGACTCGAATCTGGGACAGCAGGCTTAAAGTTAGTCACTTTTGCTGTTGACTCATCTGCGGTGTAACATGGATTTGAAATGTTAAAAGATTCAATTTGGTGCCAGAGAACACACTGTCAGTGTGATAATTACTGTGTGTGGGTGACGAACTGTGTACCTCTGCAGCGCCTACGCTCGAATGCAACTTTCACCACCCTGTCTCGTCATTATGTTTCACCTATCAGATCTTTTCAGACAAAATTACATAACACTGATGTTGGATGTTAAACACAGTGTAAGGAGCTATTATGTAAGTCCAACAACATTAGATGTAAGAGCCAGTGAAAGATGTTTTGCTGAAGCAACAGTGCAAAATTATGTTGAAAATCTTAAATGCTATTAACACGAAGTGAAAAAACAGTGGAAGGACAAATCAGATCTAGAAACAGGCTGCTACAGTCAAGGTAATTGATAGGAAACAGTGCTTGGATGAGAACAAGATCATACAGACTTTAACCAGCCCTCGGAAGAGCTTCACCGGGTACCCTTAGATTAGTTTTAGCTCTTTTCTGTGAGTCTAAAATAAAGCCTGATCAAACTAATTGAATAATCTGTCTTTCTGTATCAGACTGTGGCTTGAACGTCCACAAGCAGTGCTCCAAAGTCGTCCCCAACGACTGCCAGCCGGACCTGCGACACGTCAAGAAGGTGTACAGCTGCGACCTCACCACGCTGGTCAAAGCCCACAACACCAAGAGACCCATGGTGGTCGACATGTGCATACAGGAACTCGAGGCTAGAGGTGAGCGAGAGACAGCGAGAGTCTGTTCTGTATATTTGTGTGTGTGAGTCAGAGTCAGTTGCATAATGTTGACAAAAAAAGCATTTTAATAAAAAAAGCTGTTCTTTTCTGAGAACGCCCACGAGGCAGGCATTTGTGTGCAAGATGTGTGTGTGTCGGTCCGTCCTCTCAATAGAGCGCCGGCGGAATAAATCTCACATGTAGGAGTGGGAGTGCGTCAGTGTTTTTCCCCATGGGATGCGAGTTGTCTCAGGAGAGCCGCCATTGACAGGATTTCATTGACTACCATTCAAGAGCCGAGTGAAAATAATACATTTAATCAATAAAGACGCCTGACCTGAAGCGATTGAACTTGACAGGGGCAGGAGGTCAATTCACACGAACATCCCTCACTCTGTCTTTTGTCGTTGCCTCCACCTCTCTTTGTTTGTATATCTTGTCGTGTGTGTGTTAAATGCCTAGTTTTACATTTCATTTGGGCCGATATGTAAGGATTTTAGTTGAGAATATTCAAAAATTAACTAAAATTATTATAAGAATGTAAAGAAAGCAGTTTTGACATCATTTTTTGATGGCTGTGTATTGTGTTGCAGAGATATCTACTGAAGTTAGCTAACCAGCTAGCCCTGGTCTGTCCCAGTGCAAAGCTCCTGTGCTATTGGTGTAAACACTAACACTCCCCTGGTTCCCGAGCTCCCAGTCAGAACACTAACAGCACAGCTAACTGAGCTAATAAGCTAACAGCAACCACAGTTGGCAGCCGTTAATGATTACTCCTTCCGTATGTTTTGAGTCTGACAGGTTGCTAATTCTAACATATTTCACCTTTTTAAAGGTGAAATATCAAAGAATCTACCACTGTTGAATCCAAAACAAATAGGGGGCAGCCTATCACTGGATTAACCGCTAACTGATGCCAACTGTAGCTATCGATCGAGCTAGTTGGCTGAGTTAGCCGTGCAGTTAGCAGTCTGGACTGGATGTTGAGTGTTGCTAGCAAAAAGTTTAGACCTGGACAAGTCAGGGCTAGCCAGTTAGCATGCTAATATCTTTGTAACGCCATGACATCACTTTCTGTTGATTATTTGTACATTTCTGATTGCTTTCGAGTGAAATTCTTAATTAATTGTTTCAGGTCTTCAGTCAGAGGGTTTGTACAGAATATCAGGCTTCAGTGAGCTGATTGAAGATGTCAAGCTTGCTTTTGACAGAGGTGAGCGAGACTTTCCCTTTTCTGATCAGTGAAACATCAATAAAGTTACAATAAAACAATAACTGCATCTTCCCCTCGCTCATTGTTTGATTGTTCTGTTTCTCCTTGATTCGCTCCACAGATGGAGAGAAAGCCGACATCTCTTCAAATGCTTACGAGGACATCAACATCATCAGCGGAGCCCTCAAACTCTACTTCAGAGAGCTGCCTATTCCTCTCATCACATATGACGCCCACCCACGCTTCATAGAAGCTGCAAGTAGGTCTCCACGCTTTCTGTACCTTGTTATGTAAGATGCAAGAATGAATGGAAGAAGAGTTCACAAGCCAAGAGGAGCTTTGAAGAGACTTGGCAATGTGTCGTGCATATGCTACGAATGATGAAAAGCTGTGGGTGAAAAGTGTTTTATCATGTCTTTTTCTTTGAATCCCACTGTATGATAATTGATCCAATACCTAGACTGTGTGTAGATCTGTGTTTGCTTCTCATTTAATCGGTGTTCATTGACGTGTGTTGCAGAGATCACAGACGCAGAAAAACGTCTGGAGTCTCTCCACGAGGCCTTGAAGCTGCTGCCGCCAGCTCACTGCGAGACGCTGCGATACCTCATGGCTCACCTCAAGAGGTCTGAACGCACAAGTCGTGGTTACACTTGATCACATACATTAAAAGGAACGGCTCACACTCAAAGATGAAAATTCAGTCACTGGCTACTCGCCCCCCATCCTGATGGAAAGTCAGTTTAAGTTTCACAGTCCACAAAACACTCCTAATGCTTGAAAGCAAACAGTGTTGCAGTATTTTCCTAAACAAGTGAAGTAGATGGGGACTTGTATTAAAGACTGACTTTCCATCAGCATGGAACTGGTCCTTGAAGTTGTTTAAGATTAAGTTATTTAGCTTATTGACAGGCGTTTTGTCACCTGTACTGGGTTGCACCAGCTAGTCATAAGTACCAAAATGTCTAACTTAGGACAGCGTTTCTATGCACTGCTAACATTTTTAGGGTCCACTGATCTAGATTCATTCCTATTTTTGTGGTAAGGAGGGCTCATGTTTAGTTTCCATCCTCTCTCCATCCAGAGTGACCCAGTACGAGAAGGAGAACCTCATGTCCAGCGAGAACCTGGGCATCGTCTTCGGCCCGACACTGATGAGGGCCCCCGAGCTGGACGCCATGACGGCGCTCAACGACATCCGATACCAGAGACTCGTGGTGGAAACGCTCATTACACATGAAGACGTGTTGTTCTGAGAGGAGGAGGAGGAGGAGGAGGAATGATTCTTCCACCGAGTTGAGGAAGGACAGAGAGGTTGGGAAGGTGCTTATACGCTTTGTCCTCGCGTGAAAAGGACAAGAAGATGAAGAAGAATGCAGCCGAGAAGTAAACTACCTGTTTATGTGAGGAGTGGAAGGCACGATGAAGGAAAGTGCACAGAAGGAACTAATAAAAAAACACACACAACTAGATGGAAGGATGCAGTATTTCCCTACATTTTAAGTGTAAGACAGATTAGCAAAACAAGTACAACAACACTGCTTTGTCCGTGTAGGGGAAACACTGTGTGATCCATCTGTATGTTAACGTCTTCTCTTTCTTAAATGGATGCCTTGACAGCTTTTATTGTTCTTGATCGGACTTATTTTAGGGTCCCACCGTTGGGAGAATTAATTAGTGGCTTGGGTTTGCATTGTTAGCATTTACCACAGAAACTATTTGAGACTGCTAGACACACGCTAACGAGCAAGTGGTCACCAAGGTTTCAGCGGAAAAAATACAATAATGCTGCTTTCTAATTGGTGTTTTCCTTTCAATTCTTCCTGTTAAGAAGTGTCAAGGTATTCCTTTAATCCCTCCTGGAGAGAAGCAGCAGCACTGACTTCACAACAGTAGACAGCTGGATGAATGAATGGATGAATGAAAGTGACTCCCTCACCCGTAACACGCAGTCATTCCTCTGAATGGAACTCAAGTGACTTGGACCTATTGTGTTTTCATTCCTCTATCAAACCTCATTACTTTACAGCTCCCTCTGCAATCAGACATTAACTTTACACTAACAACTAAGTAGTTTTTTAATTGCTAAAATAGAAAAAAAAGCGTTTTTCATGTCATATCATGAGCTTTTGTTGAAGAAATGTTTTTCTAGGTTTGTTCCTGTATGATTGCATCAAATAACAGAACTGGCGGAGCTGTAAATTAAATGGTTATATATTTTTCTCCACCTGCCTGTTTTGCGTCTTAAGGGTAGAAACATTTCAGATTCTGAATTCCAATTAAAGGGAACATTTTTGCAGAATATATAAAAGTATTTGACCCCCAGGGGCAGACACGGAAGAGATGAATGCATCTCAAGTGACTTGAAACTTACATATGTGAAACCGTTTTCTATTTTCTTTGTTTTGCTTTGGTTTGCCGTTTGTATAGAGCAGTATTGTAATTAAGCAGTGTAAACAAGCAGTTTTTTGTGATCAAAATACTAATTGAAATTCCTAATGGCGCGCCCGAATGCTTTTCAACACTAATAATTTCAAGGCCTGTCAAGTTTATTAGCCCCGGAGGAATAATTCAGACACTGATTATTCTAAATTTTAATATCATCCTGTCCCTTCTCGAAAATGAAGGCAAAGAAGCTCAATTAAACTGAAACTCATAATGTTAATTACTTTGTATTGGTCTTTCCCACTCTGGACGGCGGACATTTTTCTGTGATGTCACGCTCAGGGTGGGGTAATGCTATGCTGCTGTGTTCCAGGTTGCGAGTCATAGAAACGTAGGTTTGTTTATCTTTTCACCACTTCCTGATTGATCAGCAACTGAAAGAATGGTGATGGACGGTGAACATCCGGAGGGAAATTGTGCCATATTTCAGGGTAAAACAACATATTTGATAACGTTAGCAGTCAACCACCTCCAAGCTAACATTACAGTTTAATTACATCCCATGTTTAAATAAATGTGCAAGATGCGTGATGATATTTTAGAATGGACTTACGTATTTCCTATCATATCGTGTAACGTATCAATCAGCAACTTTAGCTAGGAAGCAGTTGAATGCTAACATTAGCTGTTGTCTAGCAGAAGCTAAAAGGTGTTGTTTTACCTTGAAATATGGATTTGTAGTGACGGATCAATCTGAAAACAGTGAAAAGAAAGCACTTCAGACTTCCTACGATCATAGAAAATGCACCCTGGTACACAGCAATAACGTCTGACTTCCCACCTTGAGCGTGATGTCAGAGGACAATGGCCGCCCTGTTGAATATGACCTGTGAGGCCACTGATGATGATACATCCGCTGTCATGTCAGTTCTGTTAGCTTGAACATATCAAGCCACCTCGTCATCATCAAACTGTGAAATTGTGAGAACTAATCAAGGCCAGTTTTGTTGATTTTTTATTTTACACTTTGTAGACTCTGCCAGTGAAACCCTGAAGAAATTAGATTTTTCTTTCGGATATGTGAGGATCGGGTGCTGGACAAACATCGCATAGAAAGAAGATGTTTTGATAATGCTCTGATGTGATGACAGCAGTATTAATTGCAGGAGGATGTTGCCAAACACCTGTAATATGAAGGAGTGTATTTGCCATGATCTTTTTTTTTTTAACTAGTGCCATTTGAAAAGGGTGGATGCCATCTGCATGCACATCAACTAACACACTAAAAACACCCTTTTTCTTTTCATTTCTACCCCCATTTCTGTCGGGGGTCACTAATTATCTTTAGTGCGCTTCATTTTGCAAAGTGACGACCCCGTTGGACCGAGCAAAGACAGAGTTAGGTTTGTAAAAATTAAAGCGCACCCATGCTGGGGTTGGGTGTGAGTCCAAATGGATGTATCATAAAAGTAACATCAGCATTTTTCTAACTTTTTTTTTTTCATGTGTTCTTTACTTTAACAGTTTTGTTGACTTTAATCCCTCTTCCTGTCAATCTAACCGTTTACTAACAACCATCAGACTAACCCGATGACAACATGTGAGCCTTCAGTGATCTGTGATTTTTTTTTGGCATCAAGAAAATGTCATTTTTTTTTATTATTGTCATTGCTGTAAAGTATTTTCTATATGGTTTATGCATGGTGAAATTAAATTATTAAATACGGCTCTCAGTGGGTGTGTGTCTGCATTTTGTTTCATTTCCAGTTAACATGAGGTCTCTAGCCTTCAAGGCCATCAACGGAGCTGCACCCGTCTACCTCCAAACAGCGCGAACACTTCGCTCTACTACTGGTACCGCCATCCCTGAGAGCAAACAAAGCCCACTCAACAAAGTTGCGACTACTCTCTGTTTTGGCACCTCAGTGGTGGAACAAACTCCCGACCAATGTCAGCACAGCGGAATCACGCTCCATCTTATGCAAAAGACTCATTTGTTCAGACCTCACCTCGACCCTGCATAGCAAGATATCTTGCTAATCCATGAATACACTCTTAAAACACATGCCCCGTGTGAGGCTCGAACTCACGACCTTCAGATTATGAGACTGACGCGCTGCCTACTGCGCCAACGAGGCTCCCAAGACACTAGCCTTCATGCAGACAGCTAGGCCTGACACGATAATCAATTAATCGTACAATAAATAAAAATGAGCTCGATAATTTTGCCGGCCTCGATAATTTCCATTTGCATGCTTGTTTGTTTTCCTCGTGTCTCTCACGTGAACCCTCTTGTCAGTCACTCTGTCTCTGTGTGGGGAGGCGGGGCCCTGCCCCTGACATAACACAGAGTGCAGCATGAGAGCCCCACGAGGAGAAGCAAGCCAGAGGTGAAAGTTAAAGCTAAAGTCGTTCCGAGCGCAGGAGAAGGTTTCACTTTCAGCTAACATTGGCGAAACAAACTCCCGCTCAGCCACTCCAGCAGAGCTGATAGGTTTCACTTTAGTCTCTGTGTTCACTTCCACCAGGTCCGCTACGCTGTGTATCTACTCCGGAGCTGATACGCAGGACTTCTACGCAGCAATTCGGCTGAATTTAGCACAGAGCAGACAGGAAGTCACCGAAACAACAATATAACATACTTTTTTAACTTTTTTACTTTTCAAAATAAAACACCCCTGTTGACGCCAGCACACAAATCTCAAAAAAGAGACAAATACTAGCTCTTCTACTAATCCTTCGGTCAGGAACACTTCGTGTTATAACTTATAACTGCGATACTGCAAAACCGGATCGGAGCCTGAGAGTCCTTTTTATTTATTGTTTCTGGTTGTTTTGTCTATTTATTTGGGATATTTAATCTATGAAAGGTTGTACTTGCATTATTATGCCATTATCATTATATTAGTTGAAAAATGATCTCAAAACGACGATATTATCGTTTATCACAATAATTTCTGGGACAATTTATCGTCCAGCAAAATGTGTTATCGTGACAGGCCTACGGACAGCATACATTGAGACAATGTATGGGAAAATGCCTTCTGTGCCAATTCAACCCTGGGGCTTAAAATGGCAATCCTAGCACCAAGTCTCACAATAGACAATCCAAACTGTGGCCCCAGTCACACTGCTTGTTCAAGGCAGGAACCTTACGCTGATATTCATGTGAAAGTCAATGGAGGCGGAATGGGGAGACAGTTTTGTCCAGCCTCTGCTCTGCCAGCGGAGGTAGTAACAGAGCCGCAAAGAGACAACCTCTTTGAGAAAGTCAGCATCAGCGTAAAGGTGAACTTTCGTTCTCTGTGCAATTAGGGTCCGTGACTGAGCACATACTCACTATGCTGCAGCAACATAGAAGGTACAGGCTACTTTTACAGAACATTCAAAATTTTATGCATGTTTTCTTGCCGAACATCTCCTCGTTAGTATAGTGGTGAGTATCCCCGCCTGTCACGCGGGAGACCGGGGTTCAATTCCCCGACGGGGAGTGAATAACCTTTTTCCCACCCTAACCCTCTTATCCTCTACTAAATGTTCATGAACTCTTGGCTAACCTCAGAGAATACAGGCTTCCATTTAAAAAAACAGCCTTTTCTTGACTACATCATTCTAACTGTAACCACAGTCCATTTACGTTTATTCGGAATTAACTCATAAAAAAGCTCACATTGCCGCATTCTTCAACCATCCACACAACCAATCTCTGTTCCAAAATATCAGAATCTGTGACGCTAAGTGGAAACAATACATGAAAGTCTAAAAAGGAGTGCTGCATTGGCCGGGAATCGAACCCGGGCCTCCCGCGTGGCAGGCGAGAATTCTACCACTGAACCACCAATGCTCACATGACAGGAAAAGGGGCGTGGCAATATAAGTAGGTTAACTTCCAGACATGTGGAAGGTAACAACAGATTCAAAAGCAGGAGCCTATTGACAAATGTGTTAAAACTGTCATTGAACTGTCAGATGTGAACTTTATACACACAAACTCACATGAGAGCTACATATAGCATATTAAAATCACAACAGCCAAGTGCTAAAACAATAATCAAGCGTTATCGACTAATTAATCCATTCATAATTCAACTGTTGCTGTGAATGTCTGTGCAAAGAAATGACTGCATTACCAAAAAAGTGTACAGCAGGAAAAAAGTTACTCGCCCAACGTGGGGCTCGAACCCACGACCCTGAGATTAAGAGTCTCATGCTCTACCGACTGAGCTAGCCGGGCTGTACGTGAAGAATAAAAATTGGTATTTAAAAATCTATCGCTGATATCAGCTACTGTTACACAAAAAAGGAACCACGTTTAATTGTTCAATAGCTATAGTGATGTAGTAACTGACAATAGCCACATAATGTATTCGTTTGTGATTGATCCTTTTTTGGTAGTTATCCTCACTTATCATACATCCATCCATCAACAATAGAAACACTTCATCTTCCTACAGTTCGGCATATACACATCAGTTAGCAGAAAAAAGTTGATTGTCCTAAACACGTCCCATGTACCTGATACAACCAGGTTGCAAAAGACATGCCCCGTGTGAGGCTCGAACTCACGACCTTCAGATTATGAGACTGACGCGCTGCCTACTGCGCCAACGAGGCTTCACGTCTACTAAAGACGGAACACTTTATAACCGCCTACATTATTATTATCATTATGTATTAATAAATAGTAATTCGTATTGTATTTTGATATTGATACAACATCCACTAATAGTCCCATATGTCCTCACTTTAAAAAACGCAGCATTTTATTCTACAGCTCACAATGCTGCCACTTCAATATTGATTGCAAGGTAATACATCTCAATGTCCACCAGAGGGAAGCAAAGCGCTTCTAGCTCCCACTGGAAAGACTGTTGACCTCTGACCTACAGTCACCACTCCGGCCATACACTTAATTTTACAGTGACTGCAGATGTGAAATGCTTTCATTACATGTTCGGCTACACTTGAGCTTTTAAGCTATCTGCCTCTGACTTCAACACCAATAAGCCAGATCAAAAGACACAAGGATACACTGCATTTAAAAGCAAAATAGCTAACAAATCAGCTGATGTAGTGTATACTCTGTAACATTACTGTCCCTCCTAGCACGCAGCTTCCCATCCTCTCTACGAAGTTCACAGGAATAACATGAGATTTCATCTTCCAAACTGCAAATACTTTAATGAAGCCCAACATTTGGCAGTCAAGAAAAGCCACATTGCTGGTTTTAAAACTAAGGAAAAATTCGGCCCATGTTAATAAATACGTAATAAATACGTAAATTGACTAAATTCGGCTGTTAGCTGTGAATCAGAAGTTTAGCTTTTAAGCTAGCTGCTAGCACGTGACGCACTTCAAACGAGCTAACAGACACAATTTAGCTAGCTTACATTAGCACTTTTAGGGAAATTAAATCCACAAAACCTACCGAACATGGTTGATGAACGTTGTTGTAATAACTTGACGGTAACTCACCAACTATCCGCAAGAACTTCGCTGATTTAAACACATGCTGTCTTAAATCTCAAGTCCCCTGAAAAAGTCTGCAGCGGGAAACCGTCGTCAGCGGCTCCTCTTCCATCGACGAAACTTGATTTAAAACGGATTTAAAGTCCACAGTGCAACTGCGAAACATTAACTTTAAGACTGAGTCAAAATAAACAGTAATAACTGCGGACTGGCTGTGTATTTCCGACAGCACCGTGCGGACTTGTGCCCTCCAGACACTGTGGCACCTTCAATTAAGCAGCAGCCAATGGCGGAAGGCCAAATATGGGCAGACATCACGTGACGTCAGATTTGTTGCTCACCTACTGGGGCGGGGGATTCATCTAATAGTGCACAAGTAATGCAATTAGTAGGATAAAGTCAATCACATCACAAATTCCTTCCACATGAAGTACATTTCAGTCATAATAATATTGTGAATAAAGTCCATAGTTTCACATATGTTATTTTTCAGTGTTT
>OMLP01044004.1:12840-48087 GCA_900302685.1 Spondyliosoma cantharus
GGGCAAGCGTTCATTTCACATATATCACTGTACATAGTATCATAGTATACTTTGACAGTGACATTCCATGGTACATTTGAAAGTTTTGTCTAATTTCTCTAACTTTCTGCCTGTCAGGTGTACGCGTGGGGCTACAACAACTGTGGTCAGGTGGGTTCAGGCTCCACAGCGAACCAGCCCACACCACGCAGAGTGTCCAGCTGCCTGCAGAACAAAGTGGCTGTCAGTATCACCTGTGGTCAGACCTCGTCTCTGGCAGTAGTGGACAATGGAGAGGTGACTGTTTAATTTAAAGTGAGGGCATAAACAACGTGTTATCCAGTCCCAGCCCCAACAGCGCTCATGTGCTCCTCATGTCTCTGCAGGTGTACGGTTGGGGCTACAATGGGAACGGACAACTCGGACTTGGAAATAATGGGAACCAGCTCACTCCCTGTCGCCTCGCAGCTCTGCAGGGATTTTGTGTGCAACAGGTGGGAGATTAGACACGTACACAAAAACCTTCACTTGAATGAACTTTAAAGTTCACTTTCGTCTTAATTTAAAAATATGAACGAAAAACAAAACAAAACAAGGCAACAGAAGTCTATTAGTCTATGAGGGGAGGTAACTCCCTGGGGAAACTTTAGAGATATATATAATTTATAAATGATGGTGTTTTTATCTTATTATTATATACACTGAAGCCTGTATATGTGATTCTGTGATTGTCTTGTCTTATCTTTTAGACCCTGACTATGCAGTTTCAAATATAAAAGGCTTCTCTATAACAGATTTTGACTGATAAAACAGCACAGACAAAAATCTCTTATGAGAAATAGCCCGGTTTAGGTCCACTTTGTATGTTGACATTGCAAACTCAGTAAAGCTTACTGTATTGGTGCAATGTAAACCCAATTTTTGCTCGTTCCTTTTTTTGTTTTAAGTCTCTGCATAAAATACTACTAAAAGTTTTCAGATTTCACCTTCTTTCTTCAATAGTATTAGCAACAGACTAATATTTAAAAGTAGCTCGAGCTGAAAGTGAGGCCTTTTCTGGTCTAACCAAGAATCAAAAATACAGAAGGTTTTCAATTTACAATATGAAATGGAGAGTCTTCACATTTGAGAAAGTGCACCCTGCAACCTTGCGGTACATGAATTATCTCAATACATTTAAATATTTTTTCTGCAGACAGACTATTACATTTATCGATGCATTATCAATTTATCGATAACATTTTATCGTTTGCATGCTATGTATGGGGACAGGAATTTATATATTTATTCAGTGTAAGTCGCCTTTTTTGGCATCTTAAATTTGTGGGATTTATATGAAAGGTTGTTTCTCCTCTTCAGATTGTGTCAGGCTATGCCCACTCCCTGGCACTTACAGATGAGGGCTTGCTTTTTGCTTGGGGCGCCAACACATATGGACAACTGGGCACCGGCAACAAGAGCAACCAGCTGAGCCCAGTTCAGATCATGACTGAGAAAGAGAGGTGAGCCACCATCCCCAAAGATAATAAACCTTCTTCTCACACTCTTCTACACATCCTAATTCTCCATTGGCTTCTTTGACAGGGTTGTGGAAATCGCCGCCTGTCACTCCACACACACATCGGCTGCTAAGACCCAGAGTGGTCAGGTGTACATGTGGGGCCAGTGCAGGGGCCAGTCGATAGTGCTGCCTCACCTCACACACTTTACCTGCACCGACGATGTCTTTGCATGCTTCGCCACCCCATCAGTGATGTGGAGGCTTCTTTCCATGGGTAAGAAGAGAATACTGAGGTGACTTCACGCTGACTTTAACACCATGTAGTCTTGCCCGCACATTGCCTACTCATCATGCAGGATACTTTGTTTGTATGAGAGCTTGGCTTGCATGGAGCATTAGGAGACATTTCCACTTTGTTAATTCTCACTGTAAGGAATGAAACTGCATTACCGCTTGTGATATGGCCCACATATATAAAAAAAAATGATGCTGGCTACCTAAGTTAGTAACACTTAAAGTATACCGTACCCAAAAAAAACGCAAAATCTTTCACAGTAACAAAAGAGAGGGCATGAAGAATTATAAAATATATTTAAATCAATTAAATAAATGCTAATTAAACCATGTTATGGATAACCTATGTTAACATAACTTTCATACTGTAAATGAAATGGACATAAATAGAAGACTTATGAAAACTTCTTGCTGCCACAGAGATTTGAAATAACTAAAAATGTAAGGTTTATATTTTATAGTTAGTACTGTTTAACATAGTTAACATGTTCGATTTACTCTTGCCTCACCGCTTGCTGGTTCCTTTACTTTGCCCTGAATCCCATCCAAACAACAAATACAACATATTATTTATTTGCAAATAATGGACCCATATTTATTTACTGGTCCATCATTTGTTAATAAGATTTGTGTTCCTAAAAGGTTTCCTGGAAAGACCGATGTCATTTTTGGCAGTGGGTACTAATGATTGGGACATTAATGCTGAAGTTCTGAGGCTGTTGTTTCAGATATATTTGTTTCCTCTCCAGGGGAATTTCCTTATAAATAACTCAATTTAACCATTTATTGTGAATGCACAGGCCTTTCTCACAGCAGACATTTTGTGGAAAAGAGCAGGTCTTTGATGACTCTCTTCTATTCATGTGTCTTAAGTCTTGACATTGTGACCCTGAGTCTGCATGCACAAACACCAGGACCCTGAAACTGAAGCACCTGAATGGAATTCAGTCATTATAACTTTTTTTCTTTGCACCTGAGATTTGTGTCAAAATGTTCTTCCATAGAAAATGTTACTGGGAACTGTATTATTAAATAATTCCTATTGATGCATTTAATTGGAATCATTAAATTGGAGTTTACCAGTCAAACCCCGTCATAATTAGACATAGTGATTAATTACACAGTTCCTTCCAAGAGACTGATGAGGAAATTATGAGGAACAATAAAGCCTCATCAAAAAGAGAAGAGAATTGCTGTCCTCATTCCTGTTTCAGTTGTAAATCTTCCTAATGCCAGAGCATAATGTGTTGTGGGTGTGTGCGTGGGTGTGTTTTTCTCTCTGAAGAACACGATGACTTCTTGACCGTGGCTCAGTCTCTGAAGAAAGAGTTTGACAACCCAGAGACAGCTGACCTCAAGTTCTGCGTCGACAGCAAATATATCTACGTCCACAAAGCAGTTCTCAAAATCAGGTCAGGGATTTCATCTGACAGCTGTCGGTGTGAAGTCACGATGTAAATAATTCAAAAACACATCTGTTTCTATGCTGAAACAATCTGTCATGCAGGTGCGAACACTTCAGATCCATGTTCCAGTCCCACTGGAACGAGGACATGAAGGAGGTGATCGAGATAGACCAGTTCTCCTACCCAGTGTACCGCTCCTTCCTAGAGTTCCTGTACACTGACAATGTGGAGCTGCCTCCTGAGGATGCTATTGGTCAGGACCACACAGCCTGATCTTTATTAATATTTAGACTATGTGATAATTGTTGACACTTACAGGGTTATTGTCTCTGCTCTGTCAGGCCTGCTGGACCTGGCCACGTCGTACTGTGAAAACCGCCTCAAGCGTCTGTGTCAGCACATTATAAAGAAGGGGATCACAGTCGAAAACGCCTTCTCCCTGCTGTCTGCGGCGGTGCGCTATGACGCAGAGGTCAGTCTTCACCGTCAGTGTAACAAAGCATCATCTGTTTCTATTTCAAGAAGGAAGGATCAGTTGGAGGTGTAGAAAAATATTTCTGAACAGAGTGAAACTTTGGCGATTAGACTACTCTGCCGATGTGACGCAGCTTCATTAAAGGAAACATCTTAAAAAAATCTATATGTGTCCCACAAAATCAAGTTGTGAGGGGCCTGTCTGATGTGTGTACAGGTCTGTGGATTGACTTTCCTAGCTCGGTGTCGTCGACACCGTTTGTAATGAAGGTAAACACAGTGAACGCGGTGGTTTATGGCACTGCGGCCACTGTTGCTGCACTTTTCAAATCGGAAGGCTGCGCATTTAATAACATCTCTGTCCGGCTGTCTTCAGATGGCTGCGGGGAGTTAATGAAGTGAGGGAGAAGCTTTCCACACAGTGTAAAGCAGCTGTTGACAACAGATACTGAGCAAATCACTTATATTTGTTTATAGGTCATTGCACACCGATCCTGCTTTACCCACATGAACAGTTTTCTTTTAAGCACATCTACTGGCTGTATTAAATCCAAATTTGAATTTATGTTTTAAGCATTACTGTGTCATTGTTCAACATTTACTTTCAAGCTTTGTTTTCTGTTTTGTTGAAAAATGTAATCTGATTGCAGCAGATTGATGTTTGGCCAGAAATAAACACGCTTCTGAGACCTCTATTCTCAGAACAAAGTCAAAGACTCAATTTCCACCAAAATACCAACAACTATCCCACTGAGCAAATGCATCCAAAAGATGTCAATTAACCATTTTCACAAAGTTGAGAAGAGCCAGGATGAAAGTTTTTTTTTTGTGAAATACCATGTTTTGGTCATCCACCTTGGAACATTCGCCTGCCTGTTGAAGGTTGGATGACCGAAGCATAGTATTCACTAGAGCTGATAAATAGCTCAACTGCAGTCTACTGAAATTCAGGCTAAGGGTTTGAATCCATCCTGTAGCTTTCGTTGCATTGAGTGAAATGGTGTGGTGGTGGAGTCAATGGGGAACGTTGAGAATACGTTTAAAAAAGATGAAAAAAATGTTTAATTCTGTCTCGCCACTGGATGTCTTTTCAACATCGTCAAAGACGTTTACAAAAAAAGACATTGATGACTTTTGGATATGTTGCTGCTCGGCGGGCTGCTGTAATTTAAAGAAAACTTTCCACCCTTTAGTGCATCTCCTTCCACTTCGTACTGCACAGAGGAGGCAAGGATTGCTTGTGTCACAAAATATACCGATCCAAAATGAAGCAGCATGAAACAATCTGTGCTCTTTCCTTTGTCATTCAGGACCTGGAAGAGTTCTGCTTTAAGTTCTGCGTTAATCACCTGACTGAAGTGACTCAGACCGCCGCTTTCTGGCAGATTGACGGCAACATGCTCAAAGATTTCATATGTCGAGCCAGCCGCTATGGTGCCTTCAAGAACTGACCTTGACCCCTGATGAATACAGACACAGATGCAGAGACTGCTGTGGCAGCTCCGGGAGTGACTTCTTAAAGGACTTCATCACGCTCGGTCACCGCCACGTATCGTCTGTGACAGGTGGTTACACACAGGGAATCTTCAGATCATCTCCATCACTGTCATACCTGTTAGGTCATCTCATTACAGATTAGAACTGTTCGTAGCGTGAGCTGTCCATACCTAAAGTACAAGTCTAAGGCTGACAGGAGGCAGCGCCACTTCACAGTCCAGTAACAGCTGGAAACAAACAGCTGTTTGCCGCAGCGCCCGACTTCCTATTCATTCACACATGTTGTGTAAAATAGGGTCTGAAATGCATTGAGAGTTGTTCATTCTGCTAACTTGAAAGATTCTTGCCAGTCGCCTGATATCACTTTACTTTTTCTATTATTCTGTTTAGTTGACTAAGTTGCTTCTTTACTATTTGCACTTTTTTGAATATGATGTTATTCCTCTTCACTAGAAGATCACAGTTTGGATGTGCCATCTGGAATCCTGGTTTTCTGGTTGAGCTATGAGGCTGTTTGCACTTGTTCTATCCTGACAAGACAATGACATATAAAGATTAGATTAAAGCCATTATTAAGTCCGTTGAGGTCGTACTCCAGTCTTAGTGGCTTCCACCGCTGCAATGTTGAGAGATGTCTAAAGGAGCAGAAATCAGGTTGCCAGTCTCAGATTCAGTTTTAAACCATGACATGTGAAAATGCTACGTTTGTGGATTCAATTGGTTGGAAAGAATTATTTAATACAGCATCAACTCCACAACATCAAGACGCTTCTTTAGTTTGTTATTTTTATCACACAAAACACTTCAGTTGGTGTTAAGAGGCAGTTAAACGTGCCTGCATGAGGCCATAAAAAATGGGTTTACAGTGAGGCATGTAACTCCGAAGGGCCTGAACACCTTTTCATCCACATGACGTATCTACTGTAGCATGTTGAAAACCATATTTTACAGTATTAACATTTTTAAAGTTGTTAAGTGACATCTGCACTACTGCTGTATTTTGAAGAACATGTGTGCTAATTCCTATGCAGTACCTTTCTACTTTAAAATCAATAATAATGTCTAATTGGTTGATTATCATGTGCCAGTAAATTTTGTGACCTTTGCAAGCAAATGAATAAAAAGACTGAGTTTTAGTATTCTTTGAGTATTTGAACATGTTGCAACTAACACCATAAGCTCATCTCTCTATTGTGTATCTATGAATCATCATAAACCACAAGATGCAAACCATCTACATGCAGACAACATGCAGCAAATCCACCACCAAAAAGTCTTGTTGTATTTTTTCATCATGTTTAAAAAAACAACAACATTTTTTTGTAAAATGTTCTTGCAAACAAGATCACATAGTTTGTTTCAAGTGTAGGCAACAACAAAAGAATGTCAATAGGATTTACTTTGACTACGGTTTGGTTTCTTTCTGGCATCAGACCAACAGATTGTTCTGATTATTCAAACATTAATGTCCTGGTGTGTGGATTTTTATCATCTTATGAAAACCGAGCAAAACCTGGCTCAAGAATAAGAAACATACAACAATAAACATGAACATTTATAATTTTAACTCAACCAGTTCTGAACATTGTATTTCTGAACAAGAAGACTAAACATGCTTTGTGCAATAACGGACTCTTCTGGACTCCTCTGTACCATCAGTATACAGAAACAAACACTCAACTGTAAACCGTAGCATTATTTTAGTCTTACTAAGACTAAGTCTTGATTTAACAAGTTTACTGTAAATACAATCAAGTCAGAAAACTGCTGCATCAGACCAGATAACTGACAACAATACAAGTGGCACAAGGCTGAGGAAGAACTGCACATAAATATTAACCAACAGAGGTAAAAAAAAAAAACCCAAAAACACTAGGTTTAGTATGAAGACAAACTCTATTTTGACAATAAAGATTTTCTTTATAATATAATTCTTCCCTTATTTTTCTTCTCTTTGCAAAATGGAAATGGTTTGTTTGGAGCCTGAATCCCAACTCAAGACATTCACAGCTAGCTACACAAGAAATATATGAAAACATTTTAAACATTCGCAAAATGTTTTGCAAAATCTTCCACTCTACTTGGATTTTCAGTATGATCACTGACAACTATATATACAAAATATTTTTTTTGTATTTCCACATCCAGCCCTATTCATTGTTAAATGTTAAGGCATAATCATTAAAAATATATTTAAATATTCTTTGTATGAAATATTTAAAAAGATACTGAGTATTTGTAACACAAAAAAGAAGAGATGATAAACTGTACACACTGACGTCCATGTTGTTCGCTGCTGATGGACTTATCTCCTCAGTGCTGAGACGACCTCCTTCATAGCTGCTGCCGCCTTCTGCAGCTCCATCTGTTTCCTTTGTAACTCTGTAAAAACAATACGTTGTCATTTAGGTATTTTATTATCCTATAAATGGCAATGCAATACCTTTTTTTCACATTTTCTTGATAGCCTTGCACCTATGTGATGTGCATATAACCAGTTACTCCTCATTCAAATCAGTATTAGCTACTGGAGAACAAAACTGTTGGATGGATGGAAAAACAACAACTTTGTCTCCATCAGGTACCATCAAGTGTAAACCCAGCATGATGTCATCCATTGGTTTCTTGTGACCATAATTTACCCAAATTAGCATTATGCTGTATTTAACAAGACTTGAAACTAGTGATTGAGACCATGAACTCATTAGGAAACTGTTAACTGAGGTATTAAATTAAGTGGGAAGTAAAATCGTTTTCTCACAAGTCTACATACCAATGGACTCATTTTTGCATCCAGTGGAGCTGCCCCCTGCTGGCCATTAGAAAGAATGCTGGTTTGAGGCACTTACATGTCCCACACTTTTCAGACTGAAAAGCGGCGTCCGTATTTTATGCACACAATGGTTAGCTCTAATGATGCAAATTGAAAAGTCTGCAAACTATGAAGCGAATGTAAAGTTTCACGTTTCATGAATGGTCACAGTGTGATGGAAATTCAAAGGCAAAATCTCTGGAGAGAACGGTTTCGGACACCTCAGACTCAGAAGACTTCTGAGACTAGCTCAACATTCATCAGTCCAAACAACGTTGTCAACCTCGTCTGAACTCTGTAATTAGCGTATATTTTAACATGGCACTGTTACATATCTGCTTATTTTAGCAGTTACTCTTGAGGCAACAACAAACTTTCTTGCCACTATTGATAGTTAACTTCACCTTTCTGCTGCTTGGTCACATGCTCTGCCAGTTTCCCAGAAGCCTCCATCACTTTAAGTGCAAGATCATAATCTGTGGAAGGAGGAGTAAGAGCTTTATATTCCAGTGCTGACACAGAGATGCTGTTATAGTAACTTGTGAGTGTACCGTCATCTCCTCCCTCACCCTCCTGGCTGGCCTGGTCCGACTGAATTCTGCTGGAGATATTGTTCATCTCATTAATGAAATCAGCGAAGATGGCCTGTGTGCATCTCGCCGCGTTGCAGCTTTTCCAGAAGCTGGTGGAGTCGATGCTGGGCTCTGGGTCAGAGGGGAGCGCTGCAGGGGGGGAGACGGTTTCAGGTGGCGCTGGGGAAATGGCCCATCTCGTAACACTGCCAGGTTTGGGTTGGTTGGGAGAGGGAGGGGGGCTGGCGGAGCTTTGCTGTGGGACAGAGGGTCCAGCACTGTGTGGATCAGGACTGGACACTAAGAAAGGAGACAGCTCCCTGTGTTACTACAGCTTATGTAACATTTCAAGGTGTTCAATGACACAGATTGATTTTTGAGTAATTTGCAAATGTACCGCAACCACTCAGTGACAACAGAAACTCCCTTAGCTAGGCAGTGTAAAGTGTTTCCCATGTATTTTTATTTCCAAGGCCAGCCCATTGGTCTAGGGCTGAAAAATATTATTTTGAGTGTCAATTAATCTGATTAGTTTCCTGATTCAATGATCAGCTGTTTAAGCTATAAAAATGCCAACCGGATGATGCCCTTGAACAGCTCGTTTTGACCACAACCTAAAAACCTTCAGTTTACTGTCTTAGAGGAATAAAGAAACCAAAAAATATTCAATTTCAAAAGGCTGGAATCACAGAAATCAAAATAAATTCATTATCAAAATAGTTGGCGATTAATTTGATAGTTTACAACTATTTGATTCACTGTTGTAGCCCACCATTGGTCCTCTCGTATTGTGATCTTTAGCAGCTCACATCGCTACTATTTTAATCAGAAGAGAAAGATCATTGACAGAATTTTCTAACCAACTAGCCCCTAGCCACTGTGTACATCAAGTGGTGACAGTCATGTTGTGACTAACCAGTGCTACACCAGTGCTCTGAGCTTATACATGTGCTGTATAACCACAATCAAGACAGAAGTATCTCCGGTCTTCATCATGGTTATATTTATATATTTGCATTTACGTTTCACATATCCTGACACAAATAAAGTTTGTCTTCTCGTCATCCTCGACTGCACGTGAAACAACCTGTTCTGTCACAGTAAGTGTACAATTTACCTTCACAATCTACCTTCACCACCTCCGCCGCCTCAAGCAAAACCACATGATGTTGTTCACTTGATTCACTCTCACTTGGCATCAAAAGTGGCTGAGGCTCCACGCTTCTCCTCACGGGAGGCAGCAGACTCTCAGACTCAACATCCTGAGAGGAAGCAGACACAGTTCATGTAAAATTACTAAATATTGTTCTTCTAGTGGTGACGATATACCAAAAAGAATATAGATTTGTAGTTAAATTGTAAGACAGAAAAAGCAAATGAGAAATTAGATGAAATGCTGAATAGAGTATAAAGAAAATATGTGACGTTATAGCTGTTCAGGACAATCATACATTTTTAAGGCAAGACACAAAAATGCAACAACTCACTGTTTCATCGTCATCTTTATTTCCATCTTTGCTCTCATCCTCAACATGATTTCCTACAACAGACAGCAGGAGACTGTAAACCATTTGTATATCAATGTAATGTCTCAGCTACATTTCTCTATATATTCTGAATCTGTTGTGACACCTACCTGAGGGGGACTCAGTGGGATGACTGGTGTTTCTGTGAATGAAGAACATCATCATCAAAACAAAAAAATCTTTCTGTTATTTTTTTGGCTAATAAATAAACCAGCAACTTGTTTCATCACTAGTGAGATGTTTCTGATATTGTCGTCCCTTCTATGTGTACAGCAGTACTTTAAGTAAACTAAAAATTAGTGTCATCTTTAAAAAATAACGGAACACCACAAACTACAAAACACACCACAGAAACGAGTCAGGACACAAACAACGTGAGTAGTAGCTTCGACAAAACCTGAACATTTTTCGGTATGATAAATATTTACTGCAGAACTCTTTGTTATTCTGCTTAAGAATACGCCAGTGAATTTGTTAAGGAGGAGTGATCTCACCTGGTCAACTGAAGCACAGCGGAGAAGAGGGGACAATAAAACACAGGGAAAAGACGACAAATGAAGATCAGATTATTGAACATCGTCAGCCTCTAATGATAATGCTACTGTGGTACAATCAGAGATTAAACTCACTTGGGACTCTACTAGAGAGTTTACACTTCCGTCTATGTCGGACTCTAAAGGGGCAAATATCGCCATGTCTGGATCAGGTTCATCTGCAGAGGGGGGGAAATATCAAATATCTGTTTGCCATGGGCTTCAAACAAGAGTGCTAGGTTGCACTCTCTCATGTTGTGTAAGAGGGTTTACCTGGTTCTGAAGAGTCATCGGTTAATATCCCTTTCCAGCTTTCAGATGTACGTTTAGATGAGGGCTCTTCCTGTCTGTGTCGCAGGAGAGACATTAGGCATTATAATAAGTGTCACACTTCATATACAACAGTGAAGACATGAGGTGTTTTGCAAAGAAAATAAAGAATTCTGCACACTGTCCATCACTTGAAATAATCACACTTACTTGTCGCCGAAACTCAACGGCCTCTGTTTCAAAAGCAAATCAGAATGATTAAAATCACTGAATTAATGACAAAAATTAAATAGCATTAAAGAGCTTCATTGAAAATGACTACGAATTGTATGCGTACCTTGGTATGTGAGCGCTTTGTACTGCTGGATGAGTTGGAGTCACTGCTGCGTGCAGACGGCTCGGCTGCTGTCAAATCACCTGTTAAGAAGTTAATGATATGTTATAAGAAGAACAACAACTTTAAACCAGCGCATACTATGAGACACGTGCGCTTTGAGCAGGACGTACCATTGGTGGTCCTCTTCTGTGATTTAGAATCATGTTTGTCACAAAAGAATCTAAAAACACACACACGCGTGGTCGTCAATGATCAAATGCTGAAGAGCAGAACATTTGCTGAATAAATATTTAGTTATAGACTCATGAACGAAGATGTTTGCAGAGTGTGAACGTACTTACAACACAACGCTTTTAGACAAACTTTCCAAGCTGATGTTCCCCTCGGCCTTCTCACAGGTAAAGCAAAACTCCACATGTGAATAAAACACGGATATCATTACTTGCTGAGCGGTTTGGGGCCACATAAAACTACACCGGTTGTTTCAAACATTTGGGCAACAGGAACATGAAAGTACTGTTTACTTACACTCTACACAAATAAGTACAGACATTAAAAAATTGAACTTGTTGAATCCGGTGAGAATAACCACCAATAAATCACTGATCCTGTTTCTATGTAGTTTCATTAGACAAACCTTAGTCGGTCCAGCCTCACTGGGGTTTTTGGAGGTTCCGGGCTTTGTGGAGGAAGAAGCACATCCATTAACAGCGCTGTTCTTCTCTGGAGATGAAAAGGAACAATTCAAGAAATATTACGTCGTTCCCTATAAAAAGTGTTTACAGGGAGAAGGGTGAAAACTCTGCTAACCCCACTTACCTCGTCGTTGTTGACAGTGTTTTAAGCAGTACAGCCTGATGAAAACACACAAAGACAAATGTACAATCAAACCAAAATAAGTAAAATTCTTTCACTGAATTCATCCTCAGCTGATTAAACATGGATGTTACTTTTGACACAAAAAGTACTGCTGTAGAATATAAGGCTATTTTGACAGTTATGTTGGACTGACCCAAATGATCCCTTTTCTGAATCCTCAACAAGCTCAGCTCCTTCCTGAACAGCACATGGGTAGTGGTAGGACTTCTTGCAGCGTTTGACTTCACACCCAGCAGTGGCACCCTTTTTCTTACACCGGCTACATATCTACAGCAAACAAATAGGGTAACACAACTACAGTCTCTTCCAGCACACAATCAATGGATTAGGTTTAGTGATAGTCGAAAGGGTCGAGGAGAGTCTTTACCAGTTTGCTTCCTCGTTTCACCTCATCCAACACATCGTCCACGGAGAAACCGAACAGATCGTGAAACTGTGGGGAGTCCCGGCAATAAAGCCCAGAGGAATACAACTGTACAACAGGGACGACATGAGTGAAATGAGAACTCTGTCATTCAAAGCAGGATTAAACAGCAGCTGTGAACAAAGGCCTTGTTGAACATCCAGACATGATATATGACACGTAACCTGAAACTGTAGGCTGAATTCCAAACATACCTCCTTGGTTATTTATAAACAGTTTCTTTATTACGTCTCCAAATACTGGTATTGAATTTAACCATTTATGGGTTATTAAAAAGCATCAGACATAATATTTGATGACATTATAATAACGCGTTTGTTCTAGGGCTGCACATCAAATCAAAAAATATTATTGAAATTGCAATATGACCAAGTGCAACATGTAAATCGCAGATGCTGCAGTTTTTTTGTTAAAAGGTAAAGTGTGTTTCAAGACATCATTATAATGAAGTACTGTAGCGCTGCAGACTGCTAACAAAAGGAAAGGAAACAGGGTGAGAGAGAGGGGGCGTGACATGCAGCAAATGGTCCCCGGGCCGGGACCGCTGCAGCGAGGACAAAGCCTCTGCACATGGCACACCTGCTCTACCAACTGAGCTAAACAGCACCCCAGTAAACATGTTTGTTCGGTACAGACTCCAACAGTCACATTATTGAGATCTTATTATTTTTTTCTGTGAGAATGAAAATTGTGCTGCAAAAATGATCGTTTCCCCCGACTGTAAATCAAACCACAATCACAACATCTGTCAAACATTTTTTTTTTTTTACTGTTAAATAAAAAAAAACTTCTGTTTGTCATACCTTCAAGGACATTTGTTATTGACAACAATAATAATGTCGAACCGTAATACAGTGATATTTCATGAGACATCTAGTTACAGATTAATGTTCTCAGTTCTCAACTAATAGTCTCAGCTCTGGTCTACATAATAGATCACAAAGCACTGACAAGTTTATTTTTTAACTTAAAAATGTCCTGCTGAGAACACATCTTGCTCACAACTCTGTAATAACCAATATTTTCAAAGTATTGAAAGTACTTACTTTGCAGCTGAATGACACATATCAGTGTTAGCTGATCAGTCTATATATCACATTAGTTTACTAGTATTGCTTAATAAGAGGAGCTACTTTAAATGACTATTCACTGTTGGACAGTTTATTTTACAGGTACATCTCTTGACATATGGGGTTCAGGTCAGGCGAGTTTGCTGGCCAATCAAGCACAGCAACACCATGGTCATTGAACCAGCTTATGGTACCTTTGACTCTCCACTTCCATTACACCTGAGCCAGATCGGCTCCATGCCACGCCGCACTGATGCAGTAATTCATGCAAAACGAGGCCCAACCAAGTATTTTCTGAGACACTGAATTTGGGGTTTTCATTATCTGTAAGCCACAATCATCAAAATTGCAAGAAATAAAGGCTTGCATTGTTTCACTCTACGTGTAATGAATCTATATGATGTTTGGTTTTCACTTTCTGAAATGAGTGACAAAAAATATGGAACTTTTTCATGATATTCTAAGTGTTTGAGATGTGCCTACATATCTAAACACACATTAGATGTTATAATCTGGTCATGCAAAGTCAATGAATTAGTAACTTCAGCTGTCAAAGGCAGTGGATAATAAAAAGATGACAGAACGCCCTTTTACAATGTAGTTTAATACTGAGGTACTCATGCAACCTTCAAGTAGCTCAAGTTATGTGCTGAGCATTAGTTTACACTCCACCACAGCTCAACGGCGAATCACCTCTGATTAAAACTGTGCCCTCCATCGCCATTACCACCTCCTCTATCGAGGCCGTAAGTGTGGAGGAGCTCCTCGCTTTGCATCTCGACCACAGTTAGGTTTCTATTACAGTTTCTGTCTCGCTGTCTGCCTCCATGCCTGCACCGGGAGTAAACGTCCTCCTCAGCCCGGGGGAGGGGGGAGGGGGGCCGGACTCGCTTCAAAAGTCAGGCGCCAATGTTTCAGTTAGCGTCACTAACTTTAGCTCACAAGCTAGGGGTTAAAAATGAATGAGAAAACTAAAGGGCAAAAACAAACCAATGCAAATATTTACCAAACAGTTCTGGTGAGCTGTGACTTGGTCTTTGGTCGATAACGGTCCTGTGATTTTCGTCTCTTTGTCCCCGTGACAAAGGACGCAGCACACTTTGTGGCCGTGTCCCATTTTTTTGTTAATCGTCTGACGGCAGAAAAAAAAAAACTCAACTAAAACAACGCGCCGGTTGTGTTTCAGTAACGTTACAGTGGATCTGACATCGAGCAGAGCTGTTAGCTCCGTCCTCCGCCCGCGTCGCGTTACTTCACCTCCCACTACTGCTCTGGTCGGAGGTTGCCAGGTTCCCTCAGAAATACCCCCCGTCGTCCTTCCTTGAAAAAAATATGTTGTTATTGGTGGGGATACAACTGGTGTCCTCAAATATGTGATGTTGATGTCGAGCCAAATTCAGAAGAAAAATCACTTTTACATACTTTAACTGTTTAATCATATATTCTAGTAGGTCCCAGTGGTGTATGGAGGACCATAGGAGTCACTGAAATAGTGATAAAAGGTTTCATTGATAAATAAAAAATAGTCATCAGTATATTGGCATACAGTTATTTTATTAATATATTAACTACTAGACTAAATCAGAAAGTAATGCATGCGTTTATTTTTAATGGCCAATAAAAAGATAAAATATGAATCCATTATTAAATAGTTGAATTCAAAAAGTGATTACAAAAAATATATGAAACAGAAAAACAAAATTTATCATAAAATAAAACTTATTATGATTTATTTTTATTATTATTTTTTTTTGCTCCAAAATAGTCAGATTTAGTTCAAATTGATATTAGTGTCAACTTTAAAAACAACAACAGCAACAACGTGGGATAAAATATATGTGCAATTGCAGGATGCAGCTCTTCTCTGTCATTGTAAACCCTCGCAGAAATATTAATGTGGACATGACTTTGGTTTCCTCAGTGGAGTCTATATGAACGCTAAGATAGTTTTAATGTTGCAAAGATATTTTCATCCTCCATGTCTCTAATTTATGGTGCTCATTTTTTATTTTATTTGATGGCTCCCATTTACATCATTGTATCAAACTTTTTGACATCTTGCTTTTATTCTCATATCAACGGACAAAGATGGGCAAAAAGTGATGGCCATCTGAATCTCCAGTATCCTATGTTATTATTATGGAAGAGGAGGATATAGTACGTTTTTCTTCTTCCTGCTCCTGTTTAGCTCATGAAATGTGCTTGTAAAAGTGTATGTTTTGTATGTACATGTACAAATCAACTATCAATTAATATGAATGTTATTATATGTTAATTGAATGTTATATGTTAATTTAATTCCAACACAAACATGTTTTTGTTAATTTAATAAATTATTATATTGCCTCATTTCACTCTGTCTATAAATGAAAAGATTGAAAGAGTATTTTTCATGTGGATGTTTGTAGTCTGCAAATTCCGCACAAAACGGTGGTAATAACAAACTTGGCAACCCAGATGTGTAGTTTCACTTTCGTTTCTGGTCCCAGTGACTTATCAGCTCTGAGGCCGAGTCTGCCTCTGTGCTTCAAATCAGCACCGGATGTTTCAGATGTTTCAGAAAGACACAGTTTACTTCAGACAGGACAAACATATATGTATACCTTGCAGTGCAATCACGTATCAAACCTTCATTTATAGACACAAACAAGACAAAAGAAGAGTCCATGTCTGAATTATCACAAGTTGTTTATGTAAAAAAAAATTAGACAAGTCACAAAGTAGTGACATCACCATACTTAATGTACAATATAGCATCTCAAATGACAAAGAATTCATGACGGACAGATATTAATGAACAATATCTACATTCAGAACATGATCCCTCCCACGGGGAATAAGTTAGCGCTATACAGTGATTTCTGATTATTCACATGGAGAAACATATTTAAACTGCAGCATACATGAAAATCCACAGAGTCTGCTGGAGCTCATACAGAAAAGTCCGGACAACATGGGTTTCTAATAACAGGCTGACAACGGAGAGACAAATGTGATAGACAGGACGAGAGTAAACAGACGCCAAGATAAAGAAGAGGTGAGAAGCAAATTAGAAAGAGACTAAATACAGTATATGTTAGCTTCTCTGTTTCTTACGAATAAATAAACACGTGTAAAGGGAAAAAGAGCAGCAATCAGGGTGTGATCAGACAGAAAACATTCATTCAAGCCAAACGAGCTGTGCGTATTTATCTCTCTCAATCATTTTATATTTACAGTAACAGTGGAATTCTAAACTACAAGGATGATGAACACAAGGACAACCGTCGTGCACATGTGATCTCTGATCTTCCTCCACGTTTTAATGTGAACATAAATAGATGCATCAACTGAGATCAGTCCAGCTGGCCCATTCATACATCTATTACATTATAATCACAGGGGTCCTCTGTTCCTCAAAATAAACAGACGGGTGTATGACTAGAGGAGGATCACGTTACTACACAGTGAGACGACTGTCTGTTGCGTGTCTTGTAAATCCACTGTACAACGTCACCACAATCAAATCTACAATGTGTGCACATGTATGACACATCATCTTCAGGACCGGTGCGTGTGCATGATTTTAAAAACTGAAAAAAATACAGCTTTCTGCGGAAAACCCGACAAGAGTCCGATGAGTTGGCAATACAGCACAGACAGCCACATGATGCGAGCGTTCGTGACGGCAGTGTGGTGATGGAGAAAGTGCTGAGGAGTTCAGGGTTTGATGTCTGAGAAGCTCGTGTAGGTCTCGCTGCAGCTGGACGACGTGCTGAGGTTTCCAGAGCCACTGCCTTCTGTCGGACGCACATATTTCAGGGTCAGTGTCGTTCTCAATAACTATCTGCTTGCACTTAATTTGGGATGATTTGTTTGAATACCTGAGCTGGTGAGAGACTGGCATGATTTTGACTTTCCAATGAGCGTGATGAGATTAGCAGCTGCGATCCAGCCCTCCTTAGAAGTGCTCAGGTTACGCACGAACCTGCATGACCACAAAACACACCAAAGTGCGATTAAAGCAGTGCTGCTGTACATTCATGCATGTTTTACTTCTCATAATCAGCAGTCAGTAGAAGCTGTTTTCTCACCACTGCCCGTCATCCCCCTCCTTGACGAGCTGCACCATGTCTCCGCTCTTCACTGAGAGCTCTTGAGTGCCGCCCTTCTCATAATCAGCCATCACTGTGTATTTGCCGGCACACTGTTAAGAAAAGAAACAAAGGAAAGTATAAAAACCAAAGTTAGAAAACAAGTACTTTGCCTGAATCAACAAAATCAACACAAATACAGAGTAACATGAGCTTAACTGCTAATGTAATGGGGAAAAGGTCGCTCATAGCAATGAACCCAGAGAGTCATCGCCAAAATCTGCAGATGCCATCAGCACTATGGGATGTTTTAGTATCTTTGAGCTAATTGTTTTGTTGTTGTTTTTTAGTCTCTCTGCTCTCATCAAACCTAAATTCCAGCCACAGTTGGCAGATGTCTCAGTGAAAAAACAAGCCAAACACCACTACAGGCTATCTGCCCGGCACCAAACAAAAGTCAAACAAAGTCAGCGAATAGCTGGTAAACATGGCGGAGGTTAGAGGTTAACGAGACAAATATTCCTCTCAGGGGTTGGTGTTTTGCCAAACATGACAAATGTCATGTGGTCAGAAACTTCTAATGAAGGCTAATTCTGCTGCGTGTCTGCTGCTGTCTGTGTGTACTTGTGTGAAAATGTAATGAAGCCCTAACATTTATTTAAACTATAAAGTTACATTCAGCTTGCTCGCTTATCTACCGTGATGGAAAGAAATACAATTACAAATGTTCATTCAGATTTGCAGAAATACAGGAAGGTAGTTAAAAATTGAACAGTAATCGACCAGAACTTGTATTGCTTTAAATATTAGGTCAACATTACTTTAAATATCATGTGAAGTATTACTTTTCCCCTATCAATATCATCTACAATACTACCTGTAGAATATCAGGTGCAACATTACCTTTTATTACTTACTTCTCAATATATTTTCTTATACTACCTCGTCTTTTTTAAGTTTCTTACACTTTTAAAACTTTTATTCTATCCTGTTTTTGCATTTTATTGTTAGGGTTAGGGTTAATGTGGTAATATAAATTTGTGCATTTTCTGGCACAATCATTTTTTCCTCTGGGATTAACTATGTTCTATCTTACTCATTTTATCATATCTTAGTATGATGCATGCATAATCTAGACTGCACCTTCTATTTGAGTAAATGTTAAAAAATACAGAAATGCAAAGACGGGACAGAGTTGTAGAAAAATAACCTTGAGAAGAACGTTAAGAAAGTAACGTCTGGGTAAAGAGGACAACACTAATCATTATGATCTGATTATGTCACTTATCCAGCTGATGAACATTAGATGTGTATGTGTATTTTAGTTAAGTACACTTTTGAGGCATTTTACTTTCCTTGAGTATTTTGACTAAACACTGCTTTTGTACTATTACTCCACCAAATGTTGTCCTTCTTACTCCATTACATGTAATAGATGCCATTAATTATTAAGTACTTTGCAGGTTCAGATTATTAATACAGAACATAAACTAATACATTCTCATGTATTATCATGGGATCAGCTGAGCCCATTAGAATGTAAAGTAATCAAAATCAGGCCCTCCTTTACCATTTGTAGGGTTAAGGGTTATATTTAACCAATACCGGCCCCATCCGAGCCCCACTTGAAACTTAACAAGCGCAGACAGGTGGACACATGTTTCTCACACACAGTGACTCATGTTACAGTCAAATAAACAGCCCACACACTGCAGGGCTCCACTTCAACTAACACCTGCTGTTTTTGTTTTATATGAGGATGCATACACAAGCAACCCACCAGTTTCTTGCTGTTCTCCTCCTCCGGGTCGGAGTTAAGAGGATCCTCGGCACTGGAGTAGCCGTCATGCTCCTCCGAGGCATCCAGTGACAGCGAAGCCTTGTTCCAGCCTGAGGGGAAGACGGAGACATGTGTGTTTAGTTTACGGCAACATTCAGCTTCAGCTGCCGTCATACGTGTGTGATCTGCAGTCAGGTGTGAAAAGAGTGACAGGAAGAACTACGAGTAGCTCTTTTGAACAGAGAAGGGCAAACAGCTAATCCCAGAAATCCCAGCATGACACAATCAGTTCCACAGCTATTACCAAAAACACCAAGAGTGACGAACATGCACCTCCATTTTCTAAACAAACAAAGAAAAAGTGGCAGGCAAAAACTCCTCCATATTGGTGTATATTTCTGTGATTTTCATGAGGAACGTGGAAACGTGGAAGAACAAAGAAAAAACTGAGACTGAAGGGTTTATAGGAGTGAAACAGTGGGCTGGACACACAGCCAGCATGAGCTGGCCAATGTCACTGTACCTCTCAACTTTGTCTGTAAGAGACTAGAGGTGCTGAACCACCTGGCCCTGCTCAGGTGGAGCGGGGGAGGACCTGCATCTGAAGGACAGGAGGCAATAGATACACATCTCGTCACTCACCCAGTCAGCCCATGAAAGTCATTGTTAGAGGCCGAGGCTTTGCTCAGGCATCATGGACGAACAACGAACAAGACAGGGAGAGTGTGCAGTTATTGTTGAGCGAGCTAAGTACCTTTGAAGCCGAACGGCGTGGGATCGCTCTGGCGCTTCGTCTTGTGATCAGGGCTTGTGGGAGAACCTGGCACCAAGAAAGAAAAAAGGATTAAGGATGGTTGTTGAGACAAGAAAGACCAAAAGATTCATTTGAATATCAATCTTTGGGTCGTGGCTTCTTTCTAATTTTTGTGCTAATTTTGATGAGAAAAGGACTGAGGTATGGAAGCCCAGAGAGGCAAGTGTGAACAATTTCAATCACTGTCCCTCCACACACACAAAATTGAAAATGGATTTCCCAAATTACTTTTTCTTCCTTGCCTCTCAGGGCTTCCATACGAAGGACGGACGGTTAAAAGCTCACAAAGACGCAAGATAAACTAAAAGCTGAGTAAAGGCAACTACAGAGATGCAAACTAATTCTTCTGGGGAGCACCTGCAAGATGCTGCTCACTGTTGTGATGCATTTTGAATGGAAGAGGCTACCCTAACAGACACATTAGCCTTTTTCACAAAAGACATTCTGACATGACACCGTACAAAAAGCACAGGAGGAACGAATCAAATTAATGATGGCTGGATTTATCCGCCTCAGTCTCACGATCCTCGCTTTGTGCAGGCTGGCTCACTGCCACACTGTAACGTCTTACTGAGACACTTGAATAGCACGGAGCCATTGTTAATGTTATTAGTAGTTAACAGCTGTGCTTTTCACACTGTGACGAGTCAAAGCTGTGAAAAAGGTATTGTGCTGGGTTGAATAAAGCCAGGGGTCCGGAGCTGTGTGATACCTGGTGGCAGGAGGATGGTCATGGGTAATGTAAAACTTTTATCATCGCTGGCTGAGGGCTCTGTGGAGGGAAGCATGCAGTAGTTGACCCACTGACCAAAAATCTTTAAAATATATAGCTTTATAAAACTTAATTTGTCCTTTTGGTTCAACATTGATGCTTATTAGCTTAACCTACGTGCATAGAGTTAGATGAGCAGATAAATAGCCTACTCCTATACAGACTAGGTTTGTTTAATCCATACAAAAAGTGTTTAAATGACAAATGATGGCTTTACTGGGAGGTATTGAGTCTTATCATCCCCATACAGACCTGAGACTGATATCTAACTTCTCACCTGACTCTCAGCAGACTTCCAAAAATTCTATTCTTCTAAATTCTTTGACTTCAACTGACTGTAACTACAATTTTTTGTTTCACAAATGCAGAAGATGATGTGACATGCCGTGTATGAGGCGGACAACGGCCTGCAGTTACCTTTCTGAGCTTTGAGGTTACTGAAGCCCTGTAAGGTAAAGCGCTTTTTAGCCACAGCAGCTCTGTCTGAGGTAGGGCTTGTCACAGCCTCATCTGACCCGGAGGGAAAGCAGGAAGTCGGGACAGACAAGAGGAAGGAAGGAAGAACTTAAGTTAAGTGTAAAAGAGGACAAAAGGGTAGATGTTAGTGGAAAAGACAGAAGTCAAGACATGGGTTAAACAATCGGTGGTACATAAAAAGTATAGTTTTCTTGCACTACAAACACGAGTTGTTACAACAGAGAAGTGTCATCTGTCCGATTGTCATCCCTGGTCTCACCTTTTCCTGTTGGCTTTGGTGAGGACGAGGAGTTGACATCAGGGCTGCAGGGCTCAGCTTTCTTCTCCTCTCCCTTCTTAAAGCTCTTCTGACCAGACTTGAAGGGACTGTGGGTGGACAAAAGTGGAACTTAAGAAGCTTCAAATGCAGCCGGACGCATTTTTTCTGATTATCCACAAGTCCAGACTCACCTGAGACTAACTGCTCCGCTGGGGACAGGAGGGAACTGGAAAACAGAATCTGGTGCCCTCTGCTGGCTGGCTACTTAGACACAATACGATCGTTTCAAAACACTTTAACTCAACATTACACTTATGTTCACAGTCAATTCTAACAAAATATTAGTGTTAAAGTTCCTGGTAAAACATATTAGTGTGAACATTATGCTCAGACATGAGTTTTAGAGCACATCCTCTCGCTGTACCTCTGCACGCTTCCAGCTGGGTTGTCAGAACCTTCCTGATCTCATTCACCCAGGTGGTTTTTACTTCAGCTGATGGTGCCTGGAAGAGTTAGACAAATATAACAGGGCTGTTATCTGGAGGTAGAGCCATATGCATGCCAGCTGTTCAAATACAATACAATGTACTTAAAGGTCCAGTGTGTAGAATTTAGGATTTATTGGCAGAAATAAGACATGTTGGGAGGGGGTGAGATGAGGGGCTAGATGCTGATAAATTCTACACACTAGTCCTTTAAATGATAAGTCGTAAGCTTCCAGAAGAAAGACCAATAACCGTGTCCGTCGCTCGCTTGACACTTTACAAGTTTTCTATCCTGTCAGTGACGAGCACATTTGTTGTTGAAGCCACAACCCTTAAAACGGGTGATGAATATACATTTTTATGGAAAAGGATTTGGATTTGTCTACATGCAGCCTGTCCTTGTGGTGTTAAGCAAACAACAGTACATTTTGCATTTGCTGGGGTTCATTTTCAAGTATGAATTTACAGCTACAGAAAGAAGATGACACCAGGTCAAGCAGGAATCGGCATTTAGTGAGAACGACAACACTTATTACACAGATCAAATCATTGTTGATTTTGTCATTTCATGGGATTTGTTGACATTAACAGAACATGTAGTAATTCACCTTTCATTTTTATGTGTTAACGCACCTGAACAATGTAGACCTCCTCCCTGGAGTTGCACCAGATCTCAAACTTCTTGTTGTCCCCCTTTGCATTCTCAGTAATGCCGACAGCGCTCATCTGGACATGAAGACGGCAGGGTAACAACGTTATATACACTGATTTACAGACAACTAATAGATTAGTAAAGAGGCGTTCTGAGAGACAGAAGCATCTGTGGAGGTGCTCACATTCAGAGACTGTTTGAAGCTGTATGAGGGAGCTTTCTCGTAGCCCTCTCCGTTCTCCTCCCTCCTCTTGCAGAAGAGCAGGGCCTTCTCGTGGAGGAAGAGGTGTCTCTGCATGGGCTTGAATCGGGCTAGATCCTTCACCTTGGCGTGACCTTTCTTGTGCTCTGTCCACACACTGAACGAGCCCTGCATCAGCAGCTTCCCCAGCTCACTCATATTACCCTGAGAAAGGAGAGAGATTAAGATAGTGGTATGAGATCCACTGTATACTGCACGTTATAAAATACCGTGTAGAGGCTTTGATTTTATATTCATACTTAGTTTCTATTTTGTTTACAGCATGTGTTTCCTGTCGAGTCTGTGTTCTGTGCTAGTGTCCATCTGGACTGTCTCTATTCAGACCATGTGTGCTCCTCCTAATGAAACATAAAGACTGTCTATCTCATACAGACAGGCACTTTCTTCTGCATAACACAGAATCTGTCGAACTTTCAAAGTCCTCACGTTATTTTCTTTCTGTATCCTCATCCAGCCGTCATTAGCCGTATTAAGTAACTGTGAAATTTCAACAGAGTCTCGGCTTTCTAAATCCATGCCTCATTCTATTTACACCCACGCAGCAGATTAGGGCTGTAACTAATGATTATTTTCATTATCGGTTAATCCATTAATCATTTTATCTACAAAATAGCGAAAAATGTATAATCCCTCACAGCCCAAGGTGACGTCTTCCACCGACTTGTCCATCCAAAAATCATGTACACAAAGAAAACCACGTAACTGTCAAATCTTAGAAGCTGGAACCAACAAACGCTTTCATTTTTTATTTAAAATATGTTGTTTTTTTATTACTAATCCATTATTCGACTATTTGTTGCAGTTCTACGGCAGATGTTACGCTTAAAAAACCTCTCTGTCTACCAGCGCGAACAGCAATTATGGGACTGATACACCAAAGTGTGAAAACATAACAAATAATAAACAGTGCAGGGAGGGATGTTAAAATGTTTGCAAACTTATAGAGCAGACAAAGTCAACATACAAAAAATAAAATGATGACATCAGATGGATGGTGAACTAACGGTAACAAAATACATATAACTACAATAATAATAAATATGAATAAAAGTGTTAATATCAAATCAGTATCCTCTTGAAAGAACTGATGACGATGACGTCAGATGCTCTGTGTGCAGGTTGTATAATGCTACATGATTTTTAACAACCTAACATGTAATATATCATTGTGTTATTTTATATGCTGAGTCTTTCTATCTTTAGATTTACACAATAGAACAACTGCAGTGGTTAATGTGAAATAGACTGTAAAATACTGTAAAACTGAAATCTGCAGTGAGCCAATAGATTAACACCAAAGGTACTTTATATTTTGTATAAATATGGGTTTTATTTTTTATTTCTATGTATTCTTTTATTCACATGTGACCTGGTTATGTGTATTCTCCTACTTTTTTACTGCCTTTAGTATTCCTGTCTTCCTTTTTGCTATCCACTCTTCTTTGTCTAGATAACTACCATGCAAGTAATCCAGCGTGCTTTTTCACACTTCACTTCAGATCAGAGTGGCTTTTGTTCAAATGCTAATAATCCGCATATTTTATCACTTCACGTCATTGACCTGTGTGAAGCGTCTGCTGGCCTGTTTAATGTCTCACCTCGTATCCTGTGATGGCGATGAGGTGCATGGAGTCATTCACGGCCTTGAGGATGCCTAAGATGGAGGTCAGCGCCTCCTGCAGGTCGTCGGTCCCCTCACAGGTCTTACTGTACTTCAGCATTTCCTGTGGTCAGAAACACATTAAAGATGCAGCTCGTAGCAAAGACTAAAGAGCAGAAATCGCTCTGAAAAGGCAGTTTAACAGTCCAGTTGATCTGTGGCCAGCAGAAAGCACCGTACCTTCAGGAGCAGCTGATATTTGGTGATCCTCTGAACAGGCTTCAGCAGATAGGAATCTAAACCCAGTTTATGCTCCAACTTCTTCTGACACTCCTGATGGAAATAAAAAAACAAACAGGCTCATTGTGTTAAATCAACAAATTATAGAATATTTACTTAAACACTGATAGTAAAGGTGCTGCGTGTTCACCTGGAAGAAGGCGCAGTCGGAGCACTGCCTCCAGAGGCTTTCAGAGCGAGGCTTGTTGTGACAGTACTTCTCATAGATCTGCAGGTCTGTCATCTGAGAAACGCAGCAAAAACAGTTGTATTCAAGAAAACGCTTCATCAGCACGAACAGAATCAAACCTGTGTGCTGATAGATTCACTCACCCTCTCTAGAAAACACCTTCCAACCAACTCCGGGCAGTCGGTGTACTGCTCCAGCTCCCTCAGAAACGTCCTGGAAACAACAAAACCAGTTTGATGATGACGAATGTGAGAAAAGGACAAAGATGATAATCGATTAGCTTTGATGGCTAACCAACAAAAGGAGCACCAGCTGCATACTGAAGGGGACAGTAGTGATGCATTTCCTGCACCTCTGTAATAAAAACACACAGGGAATTATGAGCTATTCAACCATTTAGAGGCCTGTGGAGGGTTTTTCATGATAACAGACACTCTCTTAGACGTGTGACAATATGAACATTTCATGTCTTGATTCATCATTTCATCCCATTAATCATCAGAATATGCTTCAGACTCTTAAATGAGCACTAATACATACTGGACTCACTTTACTTATTGATAGGAAGGGTTACAGATACATAATTGTACGGCGGTCGCCTAATCTCCCTGTCGTAATTGAGTTTGGAATCTGCATTTGATTTAACTTTTTTCTTGAGCGATATAATGGGCAAGTCAAACCTTCAGCCATGGTGACAGGTTTAGGGTTTTGGAATGACTGGAAAGATGCAGGTTCTCCTTGTAGCAATATAAAATAAATCAGGAAATCAATATAAAACTATATGCCATCGAGCTTGACAGCTTTTGTAACAATATTCACGATTCTCCTGACAATGGATTTTTACCATGATCAACCTATCCTGAGTGTTTTTATTGCGATCCACAGTAGGATCTTAAATTCTTACATCGCTGTTTTTCCATCCTAACCCATGAAAATAACATCTGACATATTAAACATTGTGGCAGCAATTGTGTTGATTCAAGTTGGAAAAAAAAAGTCTAAAAAATAAAGTTGCTTTTATCTGCAAAGAACTCAACTTCTAATCCCACATGTATAATACACACAGTGAACTTGTGCCTATGCAATACTTGTGAAACTCATATTTCTGTGGCGTTGTACATTTTCATTATAAAGCGCAATATTTTCAAAAGTATTCTGATTACATTACACTTTTCTTAAACCAATGGATTATGTAATGAAAATCTGACCCTGCCTATCTGGTGCTACATCGTGTTTTTCTCCGCTATAAGGGCACCAGTGACACAAACAACAACATGTGAAATGATATCATCAGTGACAGGCAGATGGCGCTCCTTCACCTCTTGTGGAAGTGGTAGATTTCTGGCATGTTGCCAAACAGAACCTCCTTTTTGTTCTGCAGAGGAGCAGGGATGAGGTGAACCATGGCCGGATTATCCATCTCAGAGGCATACCCCTGTGAAAACATGGAAACGAAACGTGAAATTCCAGGCTCGAGTGAAAGACAGAAAGGATTAAACAGTCTGAGGAGCGAAGAAGCACCTGCAATACACAGAGCAGCTCCTCAACGTAGGCCCTCTCAGTTTCCAGCAGCTCGTTCATCACGTGCCTGCAGGCAGATAGAGAACAGAAGTGAAAAGAGAGATCAGATGGAGGATTTGGGGCAGACACGCTCAGGAAAAAGATAGCTCCACAGCTCCATAGATAATGAGATAAGTGTTTTCACACAGTCCATCTGCCGTGTAATTTGATTAGAGATGAAAGAACGATGGCTGATCCCTCACCTCCTGAGCACCGCCAGGTTCTCCTCCTCCTCCGACAGAGAGGCATGTCTGCTGTTACTGTCTCCGTTCTGCAGTTGGCCGTTTCCCTGAGAAAAATAATAACCCAACAGCCCGATAAGAGACACACGAACACAAACCTTTGGAGAACAAGTGCACAGACAACATGTATCCTCCACTCACTTTCTCACAGTTGATCCCAGAATCTGTCTCTGAGCAGTTTTTCTCCTGCTGGGCTCTGTGTGCTGTGGAGGAAAAAGAGGATAAATTCAGGCGAGGGCATGTTGACCTGCTGCTTCCATATACTGATCTCAGGAGAGGTAGATTATCTCTGCAAGTTTTGGATGGTCATCATTCCAACATAATATTTTAGTTAAAAGTGTATGATACCTATGTATCTTAGCATTTTTGGTTAAATCTCAAGTATTGTGGTTTAAATTAACTGTAAATACCCTAGAATTCAACTATATGTGTGTGTGGAAACAGGTGTAAGTGAATGATTAAAACTCAATGTAATCAATCCAGTCTTAACAACTCTAATCTTGTATTAGAACAACATAGTGATTATTTCTCAGTTTGATGCTGTTGATGTTGACATCTTTTTACCGTAAAATAATCACTCACCCTGAGATTTTTTTTCACAATTTGTTGTGCAACAAAATACTTTAAAATCAAATATGAAAACATATAAATAAACAGTAGTAGGTGCAAGATTAAATGCTATGCATCAATTTTCTGCCGCTAGGGGTCTCTCAATCAAAACAATCCAAAAGACGCAGTTTGATGATGTCGTGAAGAAGCATGGAATCGTGGGAGTTGTTGTCTTCATCGTTAAATAACCACCAATGCCAATGAAACTTGTCTGATGTGAAGTCAGGCTCACAGCCCAATGTAACATATATTATCTTTCAGTATATACCTTGTTACAACAGTGCCTTTATTGTTCTGATACATAACTAAATAATAACAAAATAAAAAAGTGTGGAAAGAGTACCACTTATTAGTCCAAGTAAATATATGTTTATCGCCTGAAAATGTAAATGGCTTCCTGAAGAAAGTCACAGATATACAAGGAATTTCATGATTAAAGAGACAGGAAGTGCAGACCGTAATAAAAGTCCTCATGAATGCTTTTGTGTTTCGTTTTTTACAGGATATATAAAGTATAAACCATAAGTGAGTCATTTTATTCATCCACTCAATAAAGTGTCTGAGTGCTGTGGAGAACGGAGCCTGATAATGTTGGTTTGAGGCCTTCACACAGTGATAAACAGCGTTAGGGTTGTGCAAAGAATGAAGAGCATAAATGCCTTGAGAAGAGAGTGAAGAGGCTCTGCATTGTGTGAGCTGAATGGTGCAGGTGTGGGTGTTTGGAGACTGACCGGGCGAGCTGAGAGGGGATTTGATGAAGGCTTCAGGTCTGGGGGCCACTGGCTGCACCGGCCTGGTCTGTTTCGCTGCTAACTTCTTCAGGCTGACCTGCCTCTTTTCAAACATCTCCTGCATGGATGTCTGCTTCTGGAACACCTTCTCCACCTGGTCCTGATGCACCGGAAGTGATCACAGGAGTGTTATGTAAGTCAGTGTATTAGTTGAAATTAATAGAAATGTCTATCATTTGGCCATTGCTGAGAATACTGGCAGCTGTTTGGGTTAGGTTTACAGTGAAAAAAATATTCTTTGTTTGGTCGTTTTTTCTGTTTACCCTGAACTGCTGGTTGAGCACCGCCTCATATTCGGTCCAGATGGCACTGAGGTCCGTCAGTTGGTTCTGGCCCGCGTTATCCAGGTAACGCTCCAGCTCCTGCAGGGCTAACTCCGCCCCTTCGTGTGATAAACACTTGTCTACTGGCTGAGACGCCAGTAGGTATATACCATCATCGACCCATTTTGACGCCTGAGGAGGACAGCAGACAATCGGTCACATAACGGCAAACCAGACAAAGCGTCTACACTGTGAGAGTGTGCTGCCTTCTTACCTTCTCCAAACAGTGGTGCAGCTCCATGGCTTTGAGCAGGTGGTCCTTCTTGGCCCTCAGGTTGCTGCTCACATTCTCGCTGATCGTTCTGACCTCGCCGCATTTAGGCTGAATGGAGTCTTCAGCGTAGTGCGAGTTCTGGATCAGCTCATCGCCCTCACGGGCCAACGCCAAGGCTCTGTCCAGCACCTCCTGTGGACCAGAGGAGGGTGATAATTATTAGTTATTACCACCAGTCTTCCTCAAACACTATTATTCATAATAGTACACACCCAGAATTAAAGTATGAAGCTGAAAATGATCTGAAAATGTTTGTTATGCAATATATATAATACAGTTTTCCTTTACTTGTTGAATCTGACATAGCCTTTGAATACAGCAGCTGTCAACTGTCAACTCTGAGAGATCCTGCACAATTTGAAGGCATGTTGCCCATAGGTGGTGCTGTATATCAACATGTTACATTTAAATAGCCACGCTGTAATGTTTGTTTGACTTATAATGTTTGACAATAAATTATCCTTGTACAAATCCCTAATATTACAAGACAGGATGTAAGTATTAGCCCCAAAACATGACCACCATCAGCCAATCAACATGATTTTGCTATTAGATAAATATGAGGTTATACAATCCTTTTTAATGGGGGGGCACGCTTAACAATTCTGACTCTTTCAAATGGATGCACAAGTAAGTCAACGTTTGAATTATTCAAAGATATCAGATCATGGAGAAACAGATCAAAGTTTCATCAAAATGTCATTCAATTTAAGAAAGGGTTCATATATATTGAGATTATGATATTCATCATTACCAAACACATTAATCAACTGGGACACAATTTAAATACAACATTATTACAAACTAGTTGTTTATTAATTACAGCACTCTATTACTGTTTATAACTGTTTGTCATTCAGAAACAATCAGTAATGAGAATACAACAAACCCACACTGTAAAGATGTTATTCATGTAATCGTGCTGCGGTTGGACAAAGCTTTAATTGTGAGGGGTTTGGGTATTACTTACACAGACTCTCTCCTCATAGGTGGTGAGTTCACAGAAGATATGGTCAGCGTGGGCCGGGCTGATTCCCACCTCGGAGAAGGTCGCAAGTTTCTCAGACACCTGATCCAGCAGCGCCCTCACCTGCAGCAGAAACAGCACAGTCAGTTTTCAAGTTTAAAGAAAAGACGATCACGTGGACACGATTCCACCTGAGCTAACAGGCTCCGGCTCACCTCTCTGTAGTTGTGCTCAAAGTGGCGCAGTTGGAGACATTGCTCCAGTTTGGTCTGATGTCTCACCCAGAACTCATCGAAGGCCCTTTCTGTCTCGTCCAGCTGAGACAGCAGTCTGACAGAGGAGCAGAGAAGAGACGGAGATGGATTGTTCAAAGCAGACAGATGAGTAGACAGAAAGCGGTGGAGGGAAGAATGGATAGTAGAAAATGCAGACTGAGGTATTTGGATATTTTTTTCTTTGTGTGCATCTGATGTAGAGTTAATGCCTGTTGACATCGGAATCAGTGCCCTCAGTGTTGCTTAAAATACCGCACTGACTTACCCCAAAACACACTGCTGTGCCAAATTTGATTTAAAATACACTGATGGCAGAGCTCAGACAGCCGTGAACAAATCACCTGCCATCATCATCAACTCACAAAAACAAGCTGCTGGCTTTCATTTTTGTTGCATGAGTCAATAAGAGCAAATTGAGAGGCTGTGAAATGTGATAAACATCAGTGGCAGCACTAATATGTATCATTAGCACAGTGCTGCTCCTCGACTTATTATGAAATTACTACAGCGGGTATCTTAAATGTCTAGATCAGTTATGTAATTGTAAGAACCCTTTGTGACTCGTGACTAGATACAGTATTTAGTATACTATCAAATATTTGGTGCCATTGCATTCAGAGCAACTTACATTTTCAATATGTGCTTTGCTCCAGTGCAAATATGATTTTTGTGATATTTTTAAATTAATTTTGTCTATCAATTAAGGCATGATAGATATGTGAAATCATGAATTTTAATTTGTCGTGTGTAGCCACATGTCTTGACAGATTCTGCAGCAAATGTTGCATTTCTACCTCAAACAGAAAAAAAAATCTGTTCAATAAGAAAACCAAAATAAATTCCAAGTAACCAAACATTCACACTGAAGCATGAAAATGTGGGATGCATTTGCTTAATAAATGGTTAGAAATCAGCACGATAAATTACAAATTAAAAGTATAATTTTCTTTCAGCTTGCCACATAACATGATTTAAAAAACTGCTTTTCATTCAGTTTCTGAATACTGACACATTGTTTTGACACCTTATCATTTAAGCATCGACAGCTCATAGAATATTGTGTTATTGTAACCACAATCATCAAGTTCATCATAATTTAACTTTTTGTTTTGTTTTGTTTTGTTTTGACATATCCGAGTAAATATTTGTATTCATCATTCACTCCTATGTGCTAGTGATTCAGGCTTGGGACCTGTGTGTTTTGTGAAAAATAAAAAAAACAGATGTGTTGAACATCTGAATCATTATCACTTCCATCTGTTTATGTTGATTTATTTTTCCTCTGGAGAATTATAACGCAGAGTCTGGTGTTTGGTGGTTATCCTGCAGTTCTATCGTCTTGTATTTGTTCTCACCTCTGCACTGTCGCCAGGTTCTCCAGCTCATCCTGGTTCATGTTGTGGTCTGGGTCTCTCACTACGGGCTCATTGATGCTCTCCAGCAGCCTGCTGCCCTGACCCAGAGCCACCAGCAGAACCTCCTGCACACGGACAAAGTCATTTCATCCAAATACATAACAAATGTACATACTTGATATACAGCACACAAAGGAGTCATGCATGTAGTGCATGTACGTTACCTTCATTTTGTCTTTCTTGTCGGTGTGTGTGCTCAGCAGGAGGGTTGTGGCCTGGATCTCATTGGGGAGTTCAGTTTCGGCCAGCTCGGTCCCAAACGACTGCAGGGTCTGTGCTGTTTTCTTTACCATCAGTGCAAAGCCTTCAATAGCCTGACGCACACAAGACACAACAGAGACCGTCAGCGTGCTCACGCATGAGTCGAGTCTGATCACTTTTTAATGGCTGCATATTTTATTGCTGTTTGTACTTTTCTTGATTTTACTAAACAGAACACTTTGTGTAGCGTAGTAGTGGCCATTATTTGATGATGTAAATACCATTTATTACCTTTAATTACACTATTTTGACGTATATGCAAGACACTAAGGCTAGCCTGAGTTTTAAAAATGAAACCTATTTTAAATGGAAGGACTCACGTCAGAGGGTAGGTTAACCACTACTTGTCCTTTTTCCAAATGATTGACAGGGCTGATAACATAGTGACCAAATGGAGCGGGTCACACCTATTACCGCTGATGAGACTGCAGTTCCATTGTTAACAGGAACTTTTCCCAAACAAAACTGAGTGATGAACAACGTGTTGATTAAACAAATCAGTGGTTAATCTACTCCCTGAAGTGTGTTCTTTCATTTGCAGGAGGCATTGTCAGTCATACAACATAGATATGTTGGGTTTTAGTGTGTTTCTTCATGCATCTCTCAAAGACTTCAATAGAGCTGACACTGGAGTCTGGTTCCAAAGCAAAATTCAGTGAAGTAATGACCCTTCCTTCTTTTATAAGTTCCTTGGGCAGGTATGGGAATGTTTTTTTCTTTGTGCTTCTCTTTGCTCGCTTGTTTTTGGAGAAATAAACCATATGAAATGCAGAAGCCTAGTGCAGTCAACAAACCTAATTTGCCTGCGAACAATAGATATCTGTAGTGAGGCAGTTGGCCTTTTCATTTCAAGTGTGATTCAAGTTTGATTTGGATTTTTTGACAAATGGCTACTAGGCTTTTCATTCTCTCTGCCTTATTTTGTTCTTACTAAAAAAGGTGGAGGGGTGTACTTCAGCGTGTGTTTGTTCATCTTATTGATAGAGCATCTTGTAATGGCAGTGCGGGACAGTGTTGTGTTGTACGTGATGTGGTGTGTTCAGTGTACGTACAGTGCGGTGTGAGATCCACTTCTCATGGCAGTACTCCTGCGTTCCCCCGAGCTCCTGAGTCAGCTGGCTGCGGTCGATGTAGGTGTGCAGCTCCGTTATTGAGCTCAGCATAATCACCTGAAACAATTACGTGCACATGTCTTTACAATCAACCAACATGTTATTAGCATTGTATTGGCATCTTCTTCCTTCATTAAGTTGAACACAAGTCAAGGTTTCCAGAGGTAAGAGTGACTGCACGCACCGGCACCTTCATCTTGAACTCATCCTTGTTGAACTTGAAGAGGATGTCAGAGAGTGTGCGCTGCAGGAGGGTGGTCGGCCTCAGAACCAGAACCAGCTGGAGGTTCCCCGGGAAGGAGCCCTGACGGGAGAGAGCAGATGGAGACCGTCACAACAGGGCAGACAGCATCCTCCTCCAACCTGACTCAATTATACATCACGCTTGAGCGGGACATGTTCTGTTCTGCACTTCCTACATATCATCCCGTTCCTTTATGCGTCTCATGTGAAAACTCTGGCTCCAACACATTCAGAAAGAGTACAGGAAAATGGAAACATGTGGGGGATGTGGGGCACTGTCCTGTGGCAGGGACATTAATCTTCACGTCCTCTGAGATTCTTCTGAATGAAAAATGAGATAAAAGAAGTCGCCTCCAACTGTATGTATTCAGGATTTTCTTCACCCAGCTGTAACAGCTGAGACTTCATACATGTGTTAAGACGGAACAAAGAATTCTTTCCTCACTAACAAACACACTTAGCATAAAGCAAAGATATCCTGACTGAGCAAAATCCGTAATAATAATCTCCCTACTATTTACCGCGTCACGCTGTGCAGCTCAGCCAATAGAACCAATTAAATGCCAATTAAAATGTCATGATTGACACCCACTGACAGGCTAAGCACTGCTGTGAAAGCTGCTGGGCGATGGCTGGTGGAGGGCAGACACTGATCTCCCCTCTGGAGGCAGCGGGATGTTTAATGCAGCTTTAATCAGCTAATGACCTAAACGACGCCCGATAGGCCGGCCTTCCCCGAGTGAGTTGGGGAATGCTGGTCTAAGCAGAAATGACAATGGATACATTGTTAATGAAAAACCACGTTGAATAGGCTCTGTTAATGGAAATAATTAATCAATTTGGCGTTTGTCCTTGCTGACCGGCCAAAACCAGGAGGAGCTCTGTGCAAAGTTTCGCTAACCACCTGGAGAAGTGGAAGTTATTGTGGGACATGCTAATGATTTTATAACATGGTAGTAGAGGGTGCTAGCATATAAAAAAAGAGCTATCATTTTCTGTGTATATTTGATTTGAAGTGTAACTCCATTAATTGTAGTGTAACTCCATTAATTTTACATATTAAAGTGTGTTTACAGGTCTTGGGGAATACTACTGCATATGTGAAAAAAGTATCATAAAACCTTTTGTGGCTCCAGAGGAAGCTGCATGTAATTTGATGAACTGCCTCCAGTGATGTCAATCTATGGCTGTATTGTGGGTAATGTAGGCACCAGGTTTTAAGAAGGAAGAAGAATGTGTGGAATAAAAAGTTGATGTCTCTCGTTCTGCTGTAAACGTTTTGATAATTTGTACATACAGTCCATAATAAGTCAAACAGTGTTAGAAAAGTCGACTGCTTTTCAAAACCAGGTGCCTACATTACCCACAATGCAACTTAGCCACTGAGCGACATCCCTTGAGGCAATTTGTCAGATTACATGCAGCTTCTTTTTGAGCCACAAAAGGCTTCACATTACTTGTTTCACATTTGCAGCAGTACTCCCCAAGACCTTAACACACTAAATGTTTAAAAAAAAAAGAAAAGAAAAAAAATACAATGATGATGAGCCCCAGTGTTGCACTGGTTAATATGTTGATTCATGGTGATTTACACAACCATTGACGTTCATCCTGTATACACCGTCCTGCTGACAAAATCATCCAGGTAGCCTCACAACTACACCACGTGTGCAGCTGAAAATAGTCTCTGACTCTCCCGTTTCAGGATATCATTTATTATTGAAGATAAAACTAGATATTCTTAACCACATATTTACATGTTCAGAAAGAATCTATGAGCTCTGATCCTTCCACAGGCTCTGACAGCTTCCTCACTATAGGATACATCCAGCTTTAACCTTTAAATGTATATTATTGCTCGCAGCAACACTCAACCATGCAGCCTGGATCTGTGGTCTCTGGCAGTCATGGTCATGGTCTGCTGCTTCTTTGTTCTTTGTCAGTGGTAGGCTGAGAGA
>OMLP01044004.1:48107-62028 GCA_900302685.1 Spondyliosoma cantharus
CACACACACACACACACGCGCACACACACACACACACACACGCACACACACACACACACACACACACACACGCACACACACACACACACACACACAGATGCACACAAAGCCTCAAAGAAGAGCCAGATACATGACAAGCGAGGAGGGGGTGCTTCAGGGACTGACAGTAATTCTGCTGACTTAATTAGAAGCAGTCTATAAAACACACTTTCTGTCTGTCATCAGATCAAACTCAGCCATGCACGGCAGCAGGGAGCTTTCCTAGGTAGCACAGTGACCCACATTCACATGCACAAACAAGTGTGTTTACAGACACAGACACACTAAGAAGACAAAGAGAGTGTAAACATTCAATATCCGCCGCTTATTGTCTCTCTCACACACACCGTCATGCATGTACGCACCGACTGAACAACCTCGCTGAGTGAGGACAACACAGCAAGCTCCAAACATAAACTAGCCTCCGCTACAAACATACAGCAGCAGCTTGACAAGAGCCGGCTTTCATCATCATCCATTTAGCAGCCTGGCTGAATCAGCCCAAACAGGACATGATTGCAGGGATGAGTGAATGCCCCCTATTACTGGCCTGTCAGTCTGTAAAAGTCTCCCTCATGGGATTAATAAAGCTTGATTTAATTTGAAATGAGCGACGTGGTCTACCAGGTCTCTCGAGACCCCGGCTGGTGATATACATCTCTCATTCTCTCTCTCTCTCTCTCTCTCTCTCTCAGACGTTTGCTATATCCCTCTCTGCGTTGGCTTAGTGCTCTGATGTGTGGACATGCCCGACTTGAAACTTGAAGCTTCACATTCAATTATTAACCCTTTTTTTTTTTATTAATCTACAAGATATCTGAGAAATGCAAATGTCCCTTTGTTTTCAACATTTCGAGAACAGTAAGTGAATCGTGCCGCTGTTAACGGCCCAAAAAAGCAATATACTGAGAGAGTGCGGTGGGGGTGGTTCTCCCCCACGCACACGTGCCTCATCACTTCACAACAGAAAACATGAGACACAGAGAAAAAGATAAGCTCTTCAATTCCCAGAGGAGAAGACTGCAAATGTAATCAGAAACCTGATTACTTCTGATGTTCCACATCTGCATTCCCTTCATATCAGTATCAGCTCTCTGTCTCAGAGAAAGGTGTGAAGGCCCATTGTGTAGCAATGAATGATATGATAGGAAAACAAATAAGGGGCGCAGATTACGTAGCTGATTCTCTTACTCTTCTTCGCTTACTCTTATCCTCATTCTCTTCTCTTACGTGCAGCAACTGATTATGCCTCAGGAAAGCAAAAACTATGACTCAAACTAAGTAGGTTTCTCCCAAAAACACAGCAAAGAGACCTTATCCATAAATCAAAAAGACTTATTGCATTAAGATGGGCGATTTGTGATGTGTAAATTCAAGATGATGAGTGAGATATTTAAATCAATGTGCAAACAAAAGAAACATCAACTCCCTCTCTCTCTTTTTTTTTGTTGGCATGTGACTCTTTATTTGTCCATGTAGCTATGGAAACACATGGCAGGCTGTGATGGTGATGGGAGAGAGTTCAAGGATGGGGTTGGCTCATATTAACCTCACCCCCCACCCCCCCAGGGTGGCTGTGATATTAGAGCTGGAGCTGCGAGAGAGCGATGGGGACGCTTCCAGCACCTCTGCTCTCTGGCCCGACACACCCCCTCTCCCCGTGGGTGAGTGAGGGAGGTTGCAAGGCCTCGCAAAACACAGACAATGCAGACAGGAAGTAAGCGAACACACACAAAAAATGAACTTACTGCGATGCGAAGCAGGGTCCCCTTGACGGCTGCCCATCGGTCTTGCCGGCGATCGATGACCAGGATGAAACCCACGTCTGTCGAGGACAAACTGGAACACACACAGAGAGAAGAGCGCGATGAGATTAAGATTACAATTTGATAGCACAGTGAGTGGTGAGAAGAGGCGATCACATCAGCTTCCACCTCCTTCCACCTCTGTATGACAATGTAATGACCCTTAACAGCCACAGAAAAGAATTCAAGCAAGACAAGAAAACACAAAAACATACATGTAGTTTTCCTTCCCTGTGTGCCGACTAACATAGTAGAGAGCCTAAGTGGGTGTTCACAGCTCCTTGTTTTGTTACGCTGCTCTTTATCTCCTCAGACAGCTGCACCAGTCCGTAAAAGGAGACGCTGTGAAGTACCTCCAGATTTCTTGGCCATCCGCCTCCATCCAGCCCCCCACTTCTCTCCCCGTGCCTCCCCCTCTTCCTCTCTCCTCTACGGTCCCAGGAGAGAAGAGGGCTTTATGGTTTACACGCCACCACTGAGCAATGACAACATGATGCTCCTACAGCATAGGTGCATGTGAACACCTCAGAGCCTTTCATGCACAAATGTCCAAGTAATCCTCAAGTATCCACAACTCTGTGTACAAACAAGAGCAGTCCTCGAAGCAATGATAAAAACACAAAAGAAGAGGATGTGTCTCAGAGGTAGATCCCAGCTTTCTGTTCTGTTCTGAGAGTGGAGCCAAATGTTTCAGACCACCACAGCATCCAGCCGGCACGCCTCCCCACCACAGTGCCCTGCATCTTTCAGCCATCCAATGAGACACTGGGAGCTGCAGAGACACTCTCCTATCACAGGACGGCTGCAGAGTGATGAGCAGCTCCGGCAGCCAGTTAGCAGATCTTTACAGATGTGGGGGGAGGGGACAGACTCAAGGAGGACGCCACTGTAAGCATGAGGGCTTCATTTATTAGTAAAATACAGTTTATCCATGTCTGCCTCTCTGCATCCTCTCACTGTAACATTTACATTCACGGCGGCACTTCTCATCCTTTTCCCCCTTTCATCTCGTCCCATTCTCTCCCTCCATCATGCCCACTTCTCGGCTCTGCACTCAATCATCTACACAGACTCTCACAGCCACTTGGGCTTTCATAGCACAAACTGCTTTACATCTCAGCCGCGGAGGAGACAGAGGAGGAAGAGGAGAGCGGGGGAGCGGGACAAGAGCTTTTTTCTGCCTTAAAGACATTTACGGCTGCTGAGATGAGAGGCTGGTTTATGGTGGAACATAAAGCACCTGAGGCTGAGAGGGGAAGAGCGGAGGGAGGCGATGAAACTGTGTGCTGTGTGTGTCAGATGACGAGCTATTGCTTGTATCCCATTTGAGTTTTCCACAATATATGTCTTATATATTGGGATATGAGTGTTTAGCATTTTTGTATACATCAGAGAAAATGTGGCTTAAGTTAATTAGGTGCACTTCAAAACATAAATACACAAATATCATATGTGGACTCATCTTCTGCGTTATACTAAAATATAAATAAAAAGTTCGGTTCTAAATGAAAAGTTAGTTTTAATCTATGTTGTAAATGTACACGCAGACATTGCAAATCTTAGGTTTTGTATAGTTATATAGGGTTTGTAGCGGTTGTCTGGTGGTGTTGTTGCCGCTCGAGTGTCCTCATAATAATTGGATTTTGTGGGACAAAGTCTCAGAGCTGTGAGCTGTTAAAAAGCTCTGCCTGATGGCGATGCAAAGATGAGGGAAATTTGCTGCATGAATGCATATGCAGACATAGCAACACACAACACCATCCCCACCCCCCTCGCAGAGCAGAGAAAGTGACTGCATGCATATAAGAGCACTGGTATATCAAATTAGAAAACAGATTAAAAAGCCATGAGCGCAGAATGTGTTTCAAATCTGGGATTTTACTGTCAGCTCTCCGTAAAGATTTTTGTTTTCTGTCATTAATATTGATCTGAAAATATTTGTTTTAAACTAGCAGCTGTTCAAGGTCATAATCCAGCTGTAGGACATTTGCCCCTAGCTGTGGACTGTATGTGCCCTGTCGGGGGTTTTTGCTCCCTCAGGTGGCTTCGGCCATCTGTCGCTATATTGAGAACAGCTTGAGGCTCATCGCTACGGCACTCCTGTGGATGACCCTCCTTCAGATGGCAAGGAAAATTAAGGTAAATTTAAACACTCATAAGGAATACAAACGCTAGCTGCATATACAGTTAGATTTAAATAAAAACAAAATAAATCCTCATTTCCCTGAGGTTGAATAAAAAATATTTGAAAAGTTGAATCCTGACTCAAATTTGAAAAAAATACATTTGGATTTGATGAAATAGGCCAGGCGTGCTGATAGAAAATCAATAAAGCTCCAGCTTAATGGTTTAAAAAGTTAAATATGACAAGAGGACTGATATACTGATGTATTTTTAAAAGGTCTTTTAATGTGTTCCTTCCTACAGATACAGATGTAGATCATGTGAATGCATCACACACGTACTTCAGAGCACAGCTCCACTCAGTTGTCTGTATGCATTATTCAGAGTCAAGAGTCAGAGTCACTGCAATTTCTATTTTAACGCACTTTGCCGGTCCAGACATGATGAAGGAAGGCTGGGACAGCCAGGGGGAGAGCTAACTCAAGACACTGACAGACTAAATCGTGACCAGAGAAAAAAAGCAAAAAAATGTACCATCAAATGGGACAGGAGATTTTTTATTTTTTTTCTGAGGAATAGGTAGAGAAAGGGATAGTTTGGTACATTTCCTCTCCCCCTGTCGTCTTACGTGGTCTATCCATGTATACAAAGACTGTCTGCAGCAGACTGATAAGACCCAGGGTTAGTAATTGGCTATCTCATTAATAATGAAATCACAATATTCTGCCCTTACAGATTTCCATGCAATACAATGAGCGTCTCATCCATGGCACAAATCTTCTGCCGCCTACACCTTCATGCAGCGAGTATGTGTTTAGATATCCACTGCCACCTACTGGCAGACTTCCTTTTTGCTTAGGAAGGTTCCTCACTGATGGAAATGACCCTGAAGTGCCTAAGTGGCATGATAAGAGCTGGTAGAATTATTTTAAATGCTATGGAAAGGGGCTTCAATGCTTCTTTGTCTTTATGTTATGTATTATGCGGTCCAAGCTCTGAATTCTCCATCACATCTTTCCTTGACCTCTTGACATTTACCATCAAGGTCAAGGAAAAGGGTTATAGGACATGCAGTAGGACGTTATTTTTTTGGGAAAACACTCTCTCATCCAACTAATTCACTTATAATTAATACTTATTTTCAGACTATGGAAGAACACCCAAGATGCTGCAAACTCCGCCCCAAAAAAGGAAAGAATCAGTGGGGATACAAGGGGTAAGAAAGTTGGTATAAACAATATGGAACAAGCTCAGATGTGTGTGTGTGTGTGTGTGTGTGTGTGTGTGTGTGTGTGTGTGAGACACTGGCTGGTGAACTTTACCTGGGAACACTAGTCAGGTAGGTAAGCACATTGTGAAACTCTCTGTCCGTGATCTCTCCAAACGCAGGGAACTCTGGGAAGACAATGATGGGGCTGCCATTGTCTCCTCGACCTCCTAGAAAACAGAAATAAAGAGAAACATTTACACACATGAATATTCAGGAATTAGGTAAGAAATGTGTCTTTGTGTCTATATCTCTCCAGGGACCAAAGCGCTCAAAATATAGCACAGTGTAATATATGAAGCAGAGACATAACCTTTTAAACTAAGTATAGCTGTCACACTGTCACTGCCAGTCTATCTGACAAGAATAAAGGAAGAGAGTTCTGAGGAGGACCACGCTGTGGCCACACGGGGGCACTGATGTTAAAGCTGAAGGTCTGATGACTGGAGGCTGAGCACAACACTGTCTGAATATCTATCATAACAAATGATAAAGTCTCATAATCCTCCATTTTACAACACACAAACAAAACAAAAAATTAACAAAAGAGCAAGTGGATTAATATTGGATTATATGAAGAAGTTTACCCATCAGCAATTTACAATATACACATGTAACTTGTAAAATGTTATTTACAAATAGTTTTAAAAAAATTGTAATGGAATAGAACACCAGCTCTAATAGGAGAGGTTTTTCTGCATAATATCTAACCATATGACCAATATAATATATATCTTATTGTGCTTTTCAAGCTGTATTGAATGTTTTAATGACTTTTGATGTAATTATTAACTAGTGTGGACCCAAGAAAAAATTGCCTCTACCTCGACAGTGGCTGATGAGGATCTAAATGAATAAGCGGTTTGTCAAAACTGTTTTTACCCAATATAGATGAATTGCTTATTTTGAAAAAGATAAGAAATGTTTCAATCTGTGGGGAGAATAAAGCACCTGATAAGTTTTAGCAGTTGATTGAATTGTTACCTTTGAAGGACCTGGTTTCAATCTTATGCGTCTTATGTTGTCTTTAGTTCATGACTAAGGAAGCAACAAACAAAGATGATGTTTGGAAAGAATTTCCTCTGTAACTATTTAAAAACGTTTTGTTTTATTCTACACAAATTCAGCTAGTCTGCTTCCTCTGGACTGTGTGAGGCTTGTCTGATCAGATCTAATGGACAGTGGCTTAGCAACTGTCTTTAGATTCTGCTTTAAATATTGTTAAATCCTGATTGGTGCACTGAGGTTTGTGACATCACCTTTTAAAGACAGAGCCTCTGCCCACCTCAAACCACTGGAAGATGCACAGACAGACAGACAGACAGACAGACAGTGGATCACACGACTATTCAAGATGTAAAAAATGATATTAAACACTGATGAGAGACAGAGGTGAAGCACATTGCCTCTGCCATGTTTGCACAAAATGTTTGGTGTTGACACTGACGTATTCAATCTCATCTCTTACACACACACACACACACGCACACACCCCCTGTGTGGAACAGCTGCTCTGTCAGCGCATGTGAGTGGAATATCAATCTGTCTGCCTTTTCTTCTCTCATCACTATAGCAACAGCAAGTGCATGGTCATGGTTTCAACGTCTGCTCCGATCTTTGTCTGCAAAATGGTTCCCAACTCTGCTGCCGCCACAAGGTCACCACTGACACACAGAGCAGACAGCTCTTACAGTCCTCTGATGGATGAATAATAGATGTCACAGATCTCTGGAAATATCTAACAGAAAGACGCCTCAAACATGATGAGAAGACATTTGTGGAGACGAAAACACATTTATGGTAATCTGGAAATGTAGACGGGAAGTAAATGAAATACAAATAAGGTTACACAACAAGGAAGTGGGTATCAGGACCTCCAACAGTGAAGAGGAAGGAGGGAGGTGACATTTGCATAGCAAATAATAACTGCCACGAGAAAACAGTTTGTATCAACTGTTTAAATGTCAAGTGGAAGAGTTAAAATATAGTTGATTGCTAGGAAGGCAGAGATGAGACGGATGATTAGCAGTGTATTGATGAAGAGATAAACATGACAGACAGCTGCTGAATTGAGTCAAGAGAGACACTTAACACAAAACAGAAACATAAATCCCCAAACAGACAGACACACCTGATGTAGTTCAGAGCTGTTAAAAAAACACAAAGCACTTTCCTCTTCAGCGCTTTATTGCTTTTTTCTATATAAAAGCACTTACAGGGCAAGGGAACTGTAGTTCCTCCTGCAAAATACAAATTCTGTTATTTAAAAAATTTAGGAGAGCATCTCTAGCATCTACGGCTGAATAATGAAAGTGAACTTCAGCTAAAATAGGATGGAGGCATTAAAATTCTGATGGAAAATGATGAGGCAAAGGAAGAGGAGGGGCGTCTGGCAACCAGAAAAGCCAGGAGATTAAAAAAAGGTAGTGTCACGCAGCGACAGACACTATATCCTGGAAACATGTTGTCACAAAGTGACAGACAGAAGAATAGAAGATAGAAGAATTGACTCAAGAGAAAAAAGAAACACAGACACACAGAAAATAGAAGTGTCACCTGAGAGAAAGGCAAACTTCCTCTTGAGGTCAGGGGTGATGTCAGCAGCCCGGAGGGGACTGCTGTCCAGCTGCATGATCTCATCTGGAGAAAAGACAGAAACACAAATATTAGTGACATCAGAGCTGAAGATGCACATTCATAGAGGAGCCTCAGGTCTGTTAGTTATTAAATGTCTTTATTTGCCATGTTTACAACCAGCCCAGTCCCCAGGATAAATATGTTGGCAGTTAATAGTCCTTTTTACACAGAGAAGGCGGCACATTTGCTCCAATGTAAGGCCGGCAAATCGCCGCCTTCTCTGTGTAAAAACGAGGCATAATATTCCTCCTTTTCCAAAAACCGCCACTTGGCTGCCTCTGGGGTAGGCTTAAACATGTGACGTGACGTGAAGCACGAAGTTGGGCAGTGAACAGTGACAACAAACTTGTCTTCAAAATAAGAGCTTTACATCGCACCCCATTGGAGATTAGAACTGGGTTCTTAGAGGGGGGCTTTTAATTTGAAAGTAGCGACCGTTCGTAGTTTTCCGGCCACTTCACAGCTAGCGGACTCAACCAAACATCTCCGCTGGCTGTCAGCTACAGAGATCCAGGAGACTCTAGCATCTCCTGGATCTCAGTGGCTTTCCAGTTGCTCATGTTGACGTCCGCGGATGAAGTGATGGACTGACTGCTGTGATCAGCTGTTTCCTGGCTTTAAAACTCCCTGGCTGTGGCCCGCACAACAGTGCATGTCATCAATGCCTCCGAGTCCGCCAATATGTGCCTTCTGTGTAAACACGCTGACTGGGCCGCAAAAGTCTGGCCTATTGGCGGCTTATTGCCCAGTGTAAAAACGACTAATCTCTGCAAACCACTGATACATTCACAGTTATAAACATTATATTGCCATATTGACATTTGTACAAAATGTTTCATATATAGTTCACATATGTATGTATATACATGACCGCAGGCCTAGTCCACACGTACCAAAACGATCTTTTTTTTCTTTTCATCTTCCTTGGCACCATTTCAACAATATTTGCATACACACGGATCCACTTAAAACAACTCGAAACGCTGTAGTTCATATTCCAGGCCTCTAGGGGCGCTTGAAATTCAACAAAAACAGAGAAGAAGAGACAGCGCATAAAGCTTGCACTGTTTACAAACAGACAGTAGAAGGAGAGTCCGAACACAAGAAGAAGACGAAAATGGCTAGTGTAAGGAAACCGGAATCATTTGTGTGGACCGATAATGAGGCCGAACTGCTGCTGCGACTCACACTCGACTACAAGAGAGTAAGTTGCAAGAAACACGAACACACACATGTGTTCCGCCATTGTTATTGTTGTTATGTGACGTCGCGGGGTTCGGGCGATGACGTCATCGTTTCGGAAAGTATGCGGATTCACTATCGACAAGAGAACACAACAGGTATTTTAAGACAAATATTGATCTTTGCCTGACCCTAATTAGAGCATAAGCGCAGTGTGTCACAACATAAAATTGAAAAATTAAACACAAAGAAATGCAAAGTCTCAATATGTCTGTGATAATGCTTACATTACCAGTATTTATTCTGGCTGTTGGGTTGTTATAACATAAATGCCACTTCCCACACACAACCAACCAATAAAGGGAATGTAAAGAGCTACTTTTACATGCAAATTATATAAAGGCAAGATTAAAATCTAAACACACATTCTGTAAGAAAAATACCTGCATGGTGATCATTGGACCACTGGGGACGTGCCCACAGCTCTGTTCTCTTGTGGATGATATAAATTAAAAGTTATTGCAGGTCCCCTCGCTCAACCTTCAGCCCCTCTCCACCCCCCATGGACACCCTTTGTTATAAGGATTAAAATAATCAGATTTAAGGTCCATTACTCCAACAGAGGGAGATGGAGATGCAGGTTATACCAGGGATCAATCTGGAAGTTTGGGTGACAGAGGGCAGGGGGGCATAAGACGTCTAGCCAGTGACGTTTTAGCCAGACAGCTTTTTACCGTTAGTGATCATTACATGTTCATCACCATCATTACAACAAGTATATCCACATTGTGTAGCCGACATACAAATCACAGATATTAACTCTGAGAAGTCTGTTATACTGAGACACAGCTGTGTCTGCCAGCTGCTGGGCCTCATGAATATGCGCTGAACATCCACAGTCTCCCTCCAATATACAGCGTAGGCATTGATTTTTATTCAAGGAACTTTTAAATATTGCCTCTGTCGAATGAAAACCGACCGCGGTTCAGCCTGAAAATGAGAGCTGTGCAGCAAAGAGCAAAACAGATCAATACGGGAACAGTTGGCAAAGTGCAGCTCGTCTGCTGCGGGATTGTAATGTTACTCCTCCATGTTTACATCAGCTCAGAACGTACACATCCTGGTATTTTACACTTCACAAAGTGGGTACAGTTTAAGATTCACCGTACGGTCTGCTGTGGTACAAATGTGTCTGTTTACATTGGTGGCATCTCTATAAAGTTACTTGTCCTAGAAAAATAAACATTTGAAATGCCTCACTCTTAATTCACTGGATTCCTGCAGCCACCCACAACCAAAATAAACCCAACACGCACATGATCTTCTACTTCTGTCCCAGGAGAAAACAAGATCTATGGCATTTGTGCTTTTCCATCATGTTTCATTAAACTAAGCAGATGCTTGTTTTAAAAAGGCGATGTCATAGTGAGACATCTGAGGGACGTGATAATGTTATCTTATACATTTACAAATCTAGCTTCTAAAAATGAATCATGATGATGAAAATAAAGGTAAAAAAAAAAAAGAAGAAAAATGACAAGCAGGGCCATCAGAGTACCAGAAGAGCCAGGAGATTATCAGCAGGGAGTGGCTCACAGTCAGAGGTATTATCCTGTGAACATGCTTTCAAACATGACCAAGTCACAGTAAAGAACAATATTGACTTTTCATCTCAGTCTGACTTTGTTTGCTCTGTTCTCCTGAGGCAAACTGGACAGAATTGCCACATCATTCCCACACTGGAAAAATGTGTGGAGAGAAAACATAAGGGTCAATTCTTTGTGGATAGTGTTTTATTTTATTATTTGTAAAGCCCATGAACATGACACAGTATATTAGGTTTGTATATACAGTAAGTTTAGGGCTAGCACTCCTAAATGCTTCCCTTGCATTTTCATTTGTAGTCTGAGAATTGTAAGAAGAAATGTGTGAGAACATTGGACTGCTGCTCCTGGACTTTACAAGATAAAATATAACAAAAACTTAACAAACAAAATCTACTTTGGTAAACAATTCTCCAAAATCAACTACACAGAACTATACTGACAAAACATGGATGATACACAGTCCGTCCCAACGACTCCCCCTGTGTGGAACCCTACCTGCTCTCTGACATCTGGCTGAGCAGTGACATCAGGCAGAGACACCTAGGCTGGCTTCATACACAGAATATCACAAAAAATATCCATCAGCATTATACATTTTGTCCCGTCTCTATCGTATGAATGTGATCCTGTCTGTCCGTCTCTTTACAGGCACAGCCCCTTTACGAGGAACCCTCGTCAGACTCCAGTTCAAACAAACTAAGGAGGCTTGCTGTTTGTCAATGAGACCTATCAGGTGACGTTTGGCCGGGGGGTATAAGTATGCTGACATTCATTGCCTGCTTTCTGTCTCACACACACACACACACACACACACACACACACACACACACACACTGTTTGGTTACGGGATTCGTTCAAGTGTGTCATCTTGGTCTGGCATTTTCAGTCTCTTCCCTATTTAAAACCTTTTCCCTTCTGAGACCAGCTGGTGCCATGACTGTTGTGTCAAAACAATCAAACATCAATCACAGGATTTCAGCTAATCAGGGAATTTAAAGGGCCATACCACTGTTTTTGAGTACGTAACTGACCACTTTACTGTACAGTTCTATTATACTTCGCTCGCTGTTGTCCATAGAGCATGCCATATGATTTCCTTTGATTGTTTTCCTACCTACCGATGAGCATATCAAGCACCAATACGTACCAACTTAAATAGTCTGATAATTGCATCAAACATTAATTAGGCAGATTATTATTTTCCAAATCAACTTAAAGGAGACAAATTAGGCCTTTTTGTCTTTTTACTGTCCTTCAGTGTTCTTGTGCATGTAAAGGTCAAGGTCCGCACCAACAGAAGCTCCTCTCTCCCCTCTCCCACAGAAAACACTGCTCCTGTAACGCCATGTCAGTAGTCAGGCCTTTAATTCTGGTATTTTGTGACAACACACTACGTTACCATTTGCATGATTTGTGCCAAGCGACTGGACTGGCATGTAAGATTTGATTTAACAAGGCTGCTCTGTTGTTGTTAGTGGTGCTCGCTCAGGCCTGTGTGAGTTGACCAATCCGAGGAGACTCGGTATTCAGGAGAGCGGGGGCTTATAAAGACAGGCGCTAAAGCAGACAGTATAGGGGAATCAAATCAGTAAGAAGAGCCCAGATGAACCAGCATCAACATGAAAACAAAAACAAAAACAGCTCATGGAGGAGACCATCGCTGACAGTAAAACGCAGTTCCATAAAATAGGTGTTCAGGTCCTTTAGGTTTATGATATCTCTATGACAGATCAGTGACATCTAACACCTTTGACATGTTTATAACATCACAAATGCTTCTGTTCACATGACACCAGGCTGATGCAAAGATTGAGGAACCAGCAGTCTGTTTCCTCTTCTGCTTAGCTCGAAATGCTTCTGTTTGTGATACGGCAAAGGTTGCACCAGTTCATCCATTAATAATCAAACACTTACCTGTAGCTGGACAAACATTATCGATCATGGACTTTGCCAGTTTTTTTTTTTTTTGTCTTGTTTTTTTGTCCTTGGAGAAATTATCTGTCCAAAGAGCCAAATCAGGGAACAGACTCATTTTATTTCAGCCTTCTGCTCTATTGATTGGAAACTATTTCCAAAGACATCTGCACTACACAACAGATATTGATTAAGGACAAATGATTGATATCAGATGTTATTGGAGGCACAGTGTCCTTTTCCTCTTTTCTTTTAATTTCACCTCAAGCAAGGGTGTGTGGCGTACTCAACAGAAGTCAGACAAGTGGACTTGAGACTAGATAGCTAGCCGTGTGTGGTGTTTGTTGATGTTGATCATGGCCAGTCGCAGCCCGAGGACACAGAGCTACAGCTGTCCAACCATCTGCAAAGTGCACACAGGCGCTCACATGCTCCTCGTGGCATCAAGTTCACACAGAAACCTCCTTCAGTTTCCTCTTTCTGACCCAGCCTCGGCCACACCTTGCCCCCAGCAACTCCCACACATATCAGATCAAAACCAACCCCCCACCCAAACCAGCAATGGCAGCACTTTGTTTCCACATAGAGGCTATTCTGTTACAGAAAATTTCCCCCTCCTGCAACATGGGAGTTTCAGTCACTTTTTGGGGCACATTTTCCTCCATTGCTTCCTTCCAAACTTCCACTCGGCGTTCACACAGTATTATACAATCGTTAGCGGCCCCTCAGGCCATCAAAAGAGCGGGGATGAGCCAGTTTCAGATACTACTGTGTTTCTCACAAAAGAAAACAGTGAAACCTCTGCAAGTATCGATGTGTAACTAGAATCTTATCAAAGAAAACACAGCAATGAGTATTTTAGAAAAAAATCAATTATGTTTTATTGTCTCTGAGGTGGTCTAAATGAAACTCCTATAGCGTATATTGACACAGGGAAACTAACCGGGGCCTGTCGGGCTCAAATGACTTGTTTATTTTGCTGATATTTGACTTAATTCTACTGCATGGTAGATAATCAGAAGATAGCAAAGTATTTGCTGTTTTAACAGTATAAATCATAAATGAAAGCTTATCTTTCCCTGCTATACAAACAACAATAATTGAATTAAAGCACTTTTTTTTGCTCTGTCAATAAGAAAATACACACCCTGAACAAACAGAACAAGGTCCAAACATTCCCTACACACATGCACGCACGCACACACGCACACATACACACACACATATAATATCTTGTTGTGTTAACACCATAGAACAGCACTAATTATACTGCTTGTGTTTCCAGCTGCTGGGAGCGAGGAGGGCTGTTGTAGCCAAGGAAGAGATGGACTTCTGGAGGGGCATCA
>OMLP01044005.1:389-12599 GCA_900302685.1 Spondyliosoma cantharus
AAAAAAAAAAAAAAAAAAAGACCACAGGCATCTTTTCTGTATCATAATATTTATATTTTGTTTTCACATTGGACAAAAAAAGTACGCCAGTCATGATATCTATGATAGGCCAATATCAGTCAGGCTCTAGTTGATTAGGTGAAACATTAAATATATTGTCTTTGTACTGTTGTCAGTCAGGTATATGTCAAAAAGGATTAGCAAATAATCACATTTCTTTGTTTTACACTGGGTCCTAACTTCTTGGGAGTTGGGGTTGTGGTGTACTGCTTGTCATTAGAGCATGTAATGGGTCAAGCTGATATTTGGTATGAACGTATCTTGTTTAAATAGAATGTGGACCACAAATACAGGCTTGTAGTTATATTTATAGTAAATAATTGTAAACAAAATATTTTGTCAGAAAAATTGTAACTACACAATTGGCTCAAATTGTTTAGTCCTAGTCAAGGCACCTAAGGCTTGCTCACCCCTGGCTGTTGATCTGGATTCTGGGACAGCTGTGGTAACTGTCACATCTGTAGTTCAGTTACTTTGGTCCAGACCAATAAAAAACAATAGTTCTGTTCTTTTCACATCTACACTGACTATGGACTAAACATTAAGTCATAAGGACCGACTGATAACTCATCAGTTGGACAGTTGTGGTGATGTCAGCCTGCATCATCAGCGCTGCATGAAACCATGAGGGAAAATCAGGTTCTGCAGCACATCATTACAGAGCCTGATGTGTTTACTTATCTTCTCTAGCGTCACAAATAAATAAGTCGTGCTCGTGTTTATGAGCAACTGGAGCTCCTGCATCATTACCATATATTTTTAGTGATAAACAGACAGAACAAAGCTTTTAAACCAAAATATTACAGGGGTCCACCATCGCTACCTTTCCCTCGAGTTGTATTGGGGAACTGCTAAAATTGAGTAAAACCCAAATTTTCACCTCTGCCTCAACTAATTTTAATCGGGGAAAATCATTAGGTGACGCACATATGCGTTTACCATGGTTACCAAATGATCTTTCATAAATTCCAGCTTTGTACATTAGGTATAGCTTACAAGTCAGCTGGATTTAATAGTAGTCTAGCTTTTGAATGTAAGCTAAACACAAAATATAGTATGTCATCATCATCATCATGATAGCACGTGGTTGGTCTACTCTGCTTTCACGCCTAAAAAAGTAAACACACCAGAGCTTCAAAAGCAATAAAACAATGATGCTCAACAGTAAAATTTAAACGCAAACATAAAACAAACAGGCTGACAGTTTAGGGTAGCTAGCAGACCTTTCCACCTGTCGTAGCAGGAAAGCACAGGTGTCACAAACGATGCCTCTCCGATCGGTTCTTGTGTCCCAGTGAGTCATGATCATTCATTCAGTTATCAACACTTTTGCTGTTCCTACTGTCACATGTCACAGAGAGAGCAACAAGACATCTCTACCATCCATGTTTGTCCTGTGTGCTGTTAAAATGGCTCCACAGACCTGTGAGGTGGAGGTGAGCTCCATCTCAGTTAATGTGAAGGTCAATGGTGACACCTGGTGGTGAACATGTGCACTCACAGCTCACTCTCGCTGCAGATCATCCAACACTGGAGCCTCGGCACTTTATTGATGAGAGGGTGGTGAACGAGCATCACCCAGACTACATGTTCCTGGACTGCATCAAGTTCATCAATGAGGTGGGAAATGAAACACAGTCACATTCTAGACATCTAGTTTCATCTTCATCTGTTTTTCTTTACATTAATATTTGAAAATATGGCATATTCAATTTACAAAAGGCTATACTGACTAAAGGTTACAGGGGGTGGTCAGACTTACAGGAACACTTCTCAGTTTAATGCAGGTCAATACAAAGGTAAAGCTATACATCCTCCTGTATGATTATTTTACTGTTATTCCAACAGTGTCTACTAGTCTCCACTAGGCTTTGACTCAACTGTATAGTAAACTGGAGTCCATACTATGGTGGTTTTGGACTCTATTGTATTATTCAGACCAAATGATAAACACCTTACAATAGTATACTTTAAAGCTGCTCTATCACTGATGTTGTATTAACAGGTGATCAAATGATCACTGAAAGGTTTCAGCACATTTCAGTTCATTGGTTTGGTTTTGTGGCTCACGACTTAAATGTTTTGGGTTCATTCTTTATAGTCCAAGTCTTTCCAACAGCTTGAGGCAGCTGTTTTATTAAAAAAAAAAAAAGAAAAAAGATGTCTTGTTTTTATGATTAACACTGGAATCATTCCTTTAGTGTGTTTTTGTCCTGTAAGCACATTGTAAACCTTGTTGTGTAAAGATGCTATTTGGTGAAAAGGACTGCATTATAGTACTGTCCACCAACCACTCACTCTGTGGAAAAAAACAAACAAAAGAACATCAAATTTCTCCATAAAGCTTGTCCGCTATAATCCAAGTCTGCAGAAGCCCCAAGATTACAAACTGATCTGAAAAGATGTTATTTAGAGCCTTTATTAAACTGAAATATTCACTGTAGCTGCTAAGATAAACGCGTTAGCACAAGATTGACCGTGCATGGAGAGTGTAAATGTCTTCTCAAACCTAATGGGCATGACCCTCATTGTGTCGCTGAATTCTTTCAGTTTCTTTAAATGTATTTAATATTACATTTTTTTCCTAATGTACCCAGTAACCATTGACTTTTTAGATCACTTTTGCGTCTGTTTCAAATAATTCAAGTAATTACATATTCAGTATGACTACTACGATTGTACTGGTTTTATACGGGTTTGCTGTTGGATATAAATTGGCGGTCCACAGCTGCATGTGGTTTTGTCCAGGAAAAGGAAGACGGGGGGAAAGGCAGATGGATTCTGTTGGTAGAGTGCCAGAGCAGGAACCGTGTGCTTTGTTTTTGGTTTTAGAGGAAAAGGAGGGGAGGGAAGTAGAGGAGGGCGTTGGTGGAGCAGCTACATCCTTTTCCTCCTTCCCCCTCAGAGGCACCACCTCCTTCCCTCTTTCTCCTCCTCCTCCTGCTGCTTTGACCTCTCCCTCCTCCTCATAGTCATGAAAGGATGCTGCTGTTGTGTCAGAGGAGGGCCTCTGGTTCTCCTCATCCATTACACTCTGTTGTTTATTATTTGTGACTTTGTTTCATCATTTTAATCATCAGTTTTGTTTAAATTGGTTTTTTTTTACTGTGATTGTAGAGCAGAATTTACTAGATACATACTTTATCAATTGACAGGAAAAGTCATCTACAACTATTTTGATCCTCAGCTAGATGTTTGGGTCAGTTTACTACTCTGTGGTTGCAGCTTCTGTAATATTGGGATCAGCTTTTTTTCTGTTTTAAATCATTGTTAACTAAACATCTTGTTTGCTGTTGGCTGTACAAAGCATTGTCAAAATGTCACCTCTTGCTATACAAATTGGGAAGGTGAAGTTTTTCTGGGGATTTTTTGTTTTATTTTTCCGACATTTATAAACAAACTTCTAGTTGAGATTAATCAAAAAATGTAATAATAGTTATTTGTAACCCTACTGTGTTTTCTGCCCTTTCTGTCTAGCTTTCTGTCCCTTTCTTCTCCCTCTTGTTTTTGTGAAAGTGTAAAGTTCAGTGTCAAGTACTGAACTAGAGTTCTCTCACTTTCTCACTCTTCTTGTCAAACACTGATAATGCATTTAACATCAGCAGTTAAAAAGAATACTATGAGCAAAGACAGACATTCAATCAAAGGAGTTTCTGATTCTCTATGTCTTCAGTCTGAATGAGCTCCTGCTCTGTGTTGCTCAGTGGTTGTGGTCACCTCTCCAAACCTGAGCCTGAGTATTTGTCCCTATGTCAGGTTTTCATTCGCCCATTTGTTATCAGAGCCTTTTTTTGCTACAAAATTACAAATGAAAGGTTGTGATATTGATTAAAATTGTACACAGTACTCACTAACTAAGTAGATTACATGGCTGTACAGTTTTGTGCAAACCTCTTCATCATGGGATGTGCAAAAGTTCCCAGTATAGAGAGTATGTGTCATGGGATGATGGTCAAAGATGTCAGCTCATGTGATGTTTAGAGACAGACGTCCACTGGGGCAGCTTGTTGGTGAGACGAGCTGCAGATGGGAATAAAGGGCAGGATGGTAATTCATCACTGGGGATGGCTGGACTGGAATTCTGCTCCTAGAAAGACAAAGGTGTGGCAGGGCAGTTAGTTTAATTCAGACATATTGTTTTTATTAGAACATGTTAGCACTGTGTTTATTATATAATGTAAACATTGATGTGATCAGAATCAGATATATACAGTGTGAACTCGGAAGTGTTTTGAATTGTTTTTGTAAAACCTTCTGTACCTGTAGGATATGATTGATATGATTTAATATTACAGATAGGATTTTTTTCATTATTTCACTCTGATGATGTCAGTACTCATAATCCATTCACCACAGTGCCATCTACCCTCTATCAGGAAGAAAATAAGGAACAGTTGTGTACAAAACTGATGATTTTCTATTGTCACATGGACTGCAGAGAACAACATGCTCATCAGTCAGCCACATGGTTTTCACAGGGTACACAGTTTTTAACTGTCAGTACAACTACCTGAGCTCTTCAGTCACTTAGACTTACTTGTCACTGTCACTAGCTCCAATACTTGATACAGCAGGATCTTCCAGCTCTGCAGGCCTGGTCATTTCTTCAACTGGGTAGAAACCAGAGCTGCTCCTTGTTCTTTCCTGGAGCAAAAAGATAATAATTTAGATCATAATTTAGTGTACACATCCAACACTGTCACTGCTACAGTCAGACACATGTAATAAACCTCTCATAACCGTAATGCCAATTCATGAATTGAATGACAATATTTGGTCTACTACGTGGTCCATACAATTTTGCAATTTACAGTCAGCTGGTACAAATAAAGGCAACTTATAAGTGACAGCAGAGCAAGAATACAGCCGCTCAGAATAAGACTGCTGTCTTATGATCTTCACGTGTAGCGTTTGTGTATATAGTACGTTTACATCACAGATGACTTAGCTCAACTTTAGCAACGCCACAGTACTTATAAAACAGTGACATCACGCCCACTGTTATATCTTTAGTTAACTTATGACAACACAAACTATGTTTCAGTAAACAGACAGTGTTAGATGTTGCTTGATGGTCTAAAGAAGTTGTGAGTTCATCTTTTAACTTGTCCACAGCTGTCCAGTGTTAGAAAGTCCTGACAAAATGTACTCCTGTTTAGCTTCTTTTTACCTCGCCTCTTTTCTCTGCAGTGGATGTGGTGTCTTTTCAGGAGCTGTTGTTTGAGATGATGATAAAAGTCATTTTTAAGCAGCTTCTGCATCTTTGTGTTTACTGCAATTGATAACTGATGCAGTTAAATTCTCAGCGGTACTTTCCTCTGGCCAACTTCTTCATCATCTCCTGCAACACACTAGAGGCTACAGTGACTCACTATTGCCCCCAGGCCAGACGGACTTATTACAAGAAGAGATGGTCCATCTTGTGGCTGCTTGGCAGTGAATATCTCTGTAATACAGTACATGGGTATCTTTATTAAATGTTTCAAACTAATATTATGTCCAGATCTTACAAAATGCACCTTTAAAAAGTCACTCATGAGCAGCCATTTGTAGCAGCACCAGCACTTTTGTGATAGAAATGTTGCATGAAGTGGAGGACTTCTCGCCTCCGGAATCCCCTGTCGGCCAAGACCACTACGGTACTTTATCATCAACCCAGTCACCAGAATAAATGTTGGCAATGTACCTTTCTGTAAACCAAGCATGTGTTAATTTCCATGTGTCTTTAGGTTCCACTGATTTTTAAATTTGATCCTGTGACAGCGCTGTGCTTATTCAAACATGGCTGGAAATGGTCCCATGGTCTCATTTAAAATCTTTACGGGTTTCACGCCAGCACAGTCGCAGTGACATGTAAACATGTAAAGGGCAGATCATAAACACGTAATGTGAACAACACATGTTGTAGAAATGTCAATATAGTATGATGTGTGTCAGTGGTTAGCATAAACATTAACTGCTAGCATTTTATCCTGGCGACTGTGTTGTTGCTAGGTATTTTTTATCGAACTACTCAATAACTACACTCAAAACTCATAACTGCTCTGTCGACTCCTTTGCTGAAACTCCTCTCCACAGTCTGCAGATTTGGGACACATTTGTTTTATAAGACGGGGCGGGCAGGGGGGAGGGGTTGCTGACAAGAGCTGCTGACAAATATGTCACCTGCCTTCAGATTCGCAAATAGCAATAGCCTGCTTACAACCAGAAGGGGCAGTCGCTATGCATATTTACAACACAATATGTAGACTTTGATAAATATTTTTTGCAGAATCAATCAACACTGCTAAAGACCCATATACATTGGTTTTCAGTTGAAAAAAGTGGTTTGGGGTTTAGGTCCTCTTTAAATTTAATCGTGTCAGTCCAAATTTATACCCTGACTCGGACCTGTTAGAAACAGACTCCATGAGGGTGGCATGAGGGCCCGACGTCCTCTAGTGGGACCTCTGCTCACAGCAGAGCACCACACCATGCAGCTCGACTGGCATTTGCGAGAGAACACCAGAATTGGCAGGTCTGCCATTGACGCTCTGTTAGCTTATGTGACAGGCGTGAAAGAGCCTGTAGACGCTGTGGTGAACGTTAAGCTGCCAGTAACATCATCCAGCATGACCCTTTTGGCGATGGGTCCGTGATTGTCCTGGAGGCATATTCTTGGAGGGTCATAGCCAACGGTACCCTTGCTGATGGTACTGGGATGAAATCCTCAGCAATTGTCAAACCTTACGCTGCTGCAGTGGGCCCTGGGTTTCTCCTGGTGCAGGACATTGCCCCGACCTCATGTGGCAAGAATGTGTAGGCAGTTCTTGGTTGACGAAGGCATTGATGTCATTGACTGGCCCTCTCGTTCCCCCGACCTAAATCCAATTGAGCACTTATGGGACGTTATGTATCGATTCATCCGACGATTCCAAGTACCACCACAGACCGTCCAGGAGCTCACTGATGCCCTGATCCGGTCAGGGAGGAAATCTCCCAGGACACCATCCGCAGACTCATCAGGAGCATGCCCAGACATTGTAGGGAGTGCATACAGGCACGTGGGGCCCATACACACTACTGAGTCACATTAAGAGTTGCTGTTATATTATTCACGGAAGTTGGAGTAGCCTGTGATTTCAGTTATTTGTTCTGTCTGTCCTGTTACTCGCCTTATTCAGGCTCCACTGCCACCTTGTTTTTTTTTCCTCTTGTGTTTACTGTTGCTCCAACAGGCCAGCATGCATGCAACACTCCATATGTGCACCCAAGTATTTTCCTCCTACTCACACACACATGTGGATACATCAAACTCATGTTCTTTTTTTAAATTCACACACAGAGCTCTTGCGTGTGTATTTGTGTGTGTGCGTCGTCCCAAACATGAGTCACTTCCTTCCCCACATGCTGCTGTGAATCACTCCCCCCTCCAGGGAATACGGGCTGTCTCCACCCCCCTTTCCTCCCTCTTCCATGCCCTTCCCCCATGTGTTCTCATGCGAGGCCCTGGAAAGTGTCTGGAGCCGTGTGAGGAGGGGAGGATGAGGGGATGGAAAAAGGAGGTGGTTGTTAGATTGATGCCCGAGGGTCTGGGTTTGGGTTCCACTGCCTCTTGGGAGAAAATGGTGGGAAAATGCTCTATAGTCCTCATTCATTCATACATTTATGAATTCATACATTTGTTTTTGTCAGTGTCACAGTGACTGCCTAGCTGGTGTTATTATGTGTATTCTGACTGTTTGTCTGTAAACTAACACACTCTGTTGAATCCAGAATGTATTCATGTTATTTAGGTGACTGCTGGAACAACAATCAGCCTTTTGTTTTGCATGTTCTTTTTACTTAATTGATTACATTGATTTTTTACTACATTGATTACTCCACTTTCAGCAATGTATTCAGTAGCTTTTATCAACATTTTCGTGATTGATGAAAAATGTCCTCTTACTTTTAGCTTTATTTTATTGCTTATAATCTTCAGGACAAACCTAAAGATTAGTTTAAAGAGCCCCAAAAGAAGGTAAAAACAACAACCATCACAGCTTTATAGGCTACCTAACCCGGTTCAATACAACATAATAGCATAATTTCTACAGTTCACAGTTGCATTTCCAAACATCAACAGCGGGGCACTATTGGGTCCTGAAGTGCAGCTTTTAAGTTCCGGTTATCGATTAGCCAGCCAGCAGCATCAATGCCCTCCACAAGGGCTAAAATCCCTGCCGTGACCAGTCTTTCTCTGTACTGTATGTGTTCTCTTACAAATTCCATCTCAAACCAATAATGTGTTTGTGTCTCCTTTTTTGGTATTTATTATTATTCCAAAAAGATTTCTTAGACCTTCCTTTCAATATCTTCATGGAAATAAAGTGAAGTATGATTGATTCATTAAAAAGTCTGCACAGATGATGCAATAGCAGCTATAAGAAAATTAAAACACTGGTTTATTGGAGTTGCTTGTCAGGGCAATACTGTTACATAGCCATTTCTTATATGGGTCATTCCTTTACTCCAAACACTTTTGTAGTTCTGATTTTTTTTAAGTCTGGCCCTTTTGGCCGGTCAGAGGGACTGCAACTACAGGCCACAATCCCCTTTATTAGCACAGCCGCTAAGCACCACAGGAGAACTGAAAATCACAATCACATTCCTGCGATATGTGTCACTGTGACGTGCAGTTAAATTTTCTGGGGAGGTTCATGCTATGCTATTAAATGTATAACCATTTGCAAAGAATTAGTTAAGCCTGGGACTGGAGTCTGAGATAAATTAAATAGCAGGTTTATCTGTGGAGTCCTGACTGTTGTAAGCTACACTGTAGGATCTGTTCCTGTACAGGACATGCTGACTGTACTTCCTTCATTATCACTAGCGCAGCATCTCAGCGGTGCCCTTTTAAAACTACACACAAATGTTTAAGAAAATCAGACTTTAAAGATTCATATAAAAAGTTTTTAATTTCATTGTTGAATTAGCTTTAGTGTAGTTATTTACAGTGGATTCTGCTGGTGAACCATTTTCACAGTGTAAAACTTCTCCACTGTCCATGAATAAGCTCATTATATTCCAAAAACTCATAGTTTTGCCAGAATATGACTTTTCTGCCATGAAAATGGGTCATCATTGGAATCCATTGTGACTGACTCAGCCCAGGCTGACCAAAGCTTCATCACGGAAGAAACTTTGTAAAGTCTACAGAGGGAGTGTTTGATTCTCTGAAACAGATATTGGATAAATCACTTTAATAATAATTTCAAGTGGACTGAAGAGTTTTATTGGGAAGTATGTGTACACAAACAAAGAACAAGTTTGCTCTCAATGTACAGGGAATAGTTTTTAAACATTAAATCTAGAAAAGAATATTTAAAAGTTGAGACTAAAATATACAAGCACTTGGAAGGAGTGCAGGATTTCTTGTCATCCTCCAACATAATGAACAAAGTGAGTGAGTTTTGTTTTGGATCCTTGTCAAGTCTACTGTTTGTCACAGTTGTGGACAGGTTACTCTGATTGTGACTCACTTGTTCCTCTTTATGTCATCTTTCTCATTCTCTCTCTGTTGTGTAGATGAAGACAGGTCCATTTGCTGAACACTCCAACCAGCTGTGGAACATCAGCGCTGTTCCTTCCTGGTCCAAAGTCAACCAGGGCCTCATCAGGATGTACAAGGCAGAGGTACTTCAATCTCTCTCATTGTCACTGGCCAGTCCAATTTTTGAGTGAATTATAAAACTGATGCAAGCAGTTTGGTGTAGAAGGAGTCCATCTTTTAATCTTTGCTGACCCAAAACTAAAAACCTAAAGACATAAAATCATAAAGAATGTTATAGAATAATTTTTTGTTAAAGTTTGTGAGCAAAGCAAGGTTATATGAATGTAGATGTCTATTCATTCAGTTTGATTTGCTCTTGGTTATCTCTATGTCAGCTCTGTGGGGATGGTTTGCAATCACTGTACATATTTTCCAGATAAAAAAAATCTTCACTTGCACAAACAAATCCACTAATCAAGGCATGCTGTTGAAGCAAACTGATTTCAGTCCAAACTGTTAAAAATACACGTGTGATTAAACCTATATTAAACAATTTTCCCATTTATTTTTTTTCAGCAAGACTTGGCCCATACTACTTGACTTTCAAAGTCGTCAGATTACTGTACTGTTCACACAGCCCAACTTTCTGTGTTGTAAACTGGAGTCTTGCAGTTGTGTTTTTCTCACTACATGACTGATCAGTAACAGGGGGTCACATATTACAGGATCACACATTCAGTACGTGACACAAGAGTGATGCAGTCTTCAAGTTGTTTGTGTGCTGATTTGCAGTAAAAAAAACCAAGAAAAATAAGAAAAGAACACAAGTGAGAGAATAAGTTTGGATATTTGGACTTTTTCAGTGCATGTTCGCACTGAAAACGTGAAGCTGCCTGCTTATGTTGTGGATCAGCTGGATTCATGGTAACACACTGCAATGGTGAGTGGAGCTCAGACTTCAGCCCTGGAGATCAGGGCTAAAGTCTTGTAGTGCACTTAACTTAATACTGCACACCCATGCTAGGAGTATTCTGAGACTATGCTTAACATGTCTTTGTGCTAAATGCTAATGTAACAATGCGAACATGCTCACAATAACAATACAAATATGCTTATGTTCAGAAGTTGTGTAATGTTTACCATCAGCGATGTCTTACTTAGCATTAGGGGTGCACCGATACCATTTTTTTCAAACTGAGTACGAGTATTTTCATTTGTGTACTTGCAGATACTGAGTACCGATACTGATACTTCTACCACAAAAATAACTATTAGGTTACAGATGCACTGAATTGGAAGACAGGATTTATTTTCTTCTCTGCTTGTTACAACAAATGATATTAAATTAAATAAAAATATTTCTTGTGTCAACAAAAAGCCTCCACATTGGCACTGTCTTCACAAATAAAACTTGATGAAATATCAATGATATTTGACAAATTAAACAATGAAACTTATTACACAGTTAACACAGTCAACGTCTGCATGAAATCAAGAACTGACTGTCAAATCAAATAAAGAACATTTCAAAAACGTTTCAACAATATTAACAATTAACAGATATATGATACTGTAGATATGTATTATTTTCTTCTCTCTTTAAGGAGAGAAGGGCTGTATTTAAAAAGGGAATAGTGAAAATAAATAAAGTAACTTTTTTTAAAATTGTGTATTGTGTGTATTGTGTATGAAAAATAAAAGTCAGTAAATGGCTTTCTGTATTGACCCAAAATCCAAGCAACTCTGGGGGAACATTCATCGGCTCTTAGAGAGACCATGTGGAGTTATTTTTCTCTGTCTCCGGCTCAGCCATCTCTCTGTTTTCTCTCCCTGTATTGCGCACTCGTCTTTCATCTGTCTGTATTCAGAGTCGCAGTGTTTATTGCCTGGAATGCACAAATTTGATTGGCTGAGTAGCATCACGTGGGATGCCTTAACTTGCATGCAATTGGTCAGTGGATTTCCTGATCCGCTAAAGTCTAAAAATGCGGCGCCGGTCAAAGTAGAAGCCCCCCTTAAAATTTAAAATACTTCATCATCATACTTAATCGTTTATTGACTATAGGTCCGGGTCCTTATAGGATGGCGTCTGGGTCCGGACTCGTACCACGGTCCGCCTGACACTAAAATCCAAGATGACAAGAAGACACGACAAGCCGTCCTATGATTGTGGTCTTCAGTTTCATGCAACGTAAGGCAGAATGCAATTCTGGTGGTGTCTGTTGAAGGCAGGACTGTTGCACCTTTATTCCGTCTTGCCGCACTATAAAAAGTTACATAGTTACATTACAGTTACAACAAAGTTGCATAACAGTGCTGAGTCAACTTCTGTATGAAAATCTGTGCGACCCACAAGCCGGACGTTTAAAAAACCAGCAGTTAGCAGCTAACCCAAATAAGAAGAACTGTGTGTAAATTTGGGAGACAATGAGGCCTGCGGCTCTTTTGGCCCTCTGCAGTGGCTCCCTGTGGCTTTGACATGGAAATGAATGACATTTATTGTTTTATATCATCGTCACTGTTTTAGGCCTACAGTGCTTCTTCCATACTCACAGAAGCGTATTTGTTCAATCAAGTTTTGATTAATTGAATGATCTCGAGTTAGGATTATTGTGTTTTATGCTCAAGCCCGAGGG
>OMLP01044006.1:0-20888 GCA_900302685.1 Spondyliosoma cantharus
CTTTGTGTCTCATGTATTTTGGTAAAAACCATGGTGGTTCTGGCTGTGTTCAAGGCCTCCAAGCCAGGAGGTGGAACCAGCCTTAAGTGGTTTGGTGTTTTGCAGCAGAGAGGGACAGTTATTTTTCTCACTTCTGTTCAGGCAGCTATCTGCACTGCGTGGATTGTATCTGCCTCCCCAACTCCGTATAAAAACACTCAATACTACAACGATAAGATTGTCTATGAGTGTGCAGCTGGGTCCACAGCTGGTTTTGCAGTGTTACTGGGCTATATTGGCTCATTGGCTTTACTCAGTTGTCTGATTGCATTTATAGCGAGGAATCTTCCAGATACTTTCAATGAGGCTAACCTTATCACCTTCAGCATGCTGATCTTCTGTGCTGTGTGGGTGGCATTTGTCCCTGCTTATATCAGCTCACCAGGCAAATATGCAGATGCAGTGGAGGTATTTGCCATACTGGCATCCAGTTTTGGTCTCTTGCTTGCACTGTTTGGACCCAAATGTTACATAATCCTGCTGAGACCAGAGAGGAACACAAAGAAGGCAATCATGGGTCGGGGAATCCAGACCCAGTAACTGCGCTTATTTTCATGAGATAGATGAATAACTTTTCTGTATACAATACAAAAAAATGTCAACTTGACTTCTTTAACATTAATGCTGAAGTTCACTTATGTCAGATTTGTAACTTATGTCACGCATGTAACGTATAGAACTTTCTGCCAGAAGAAAATTCAATGAATATGAAATGTATTCCCACGTAGATAAAGTTATTCTATAGCATCTGCTATAATCACATGGGTTTTCCTCGGTGTTAATTGATAGCATGTTGTGTTTAACGTACTGTAGTTTCACTTTCTTGCAGGGTCACTTGTTTCCCAATTTGATAAAACTGTGCCCTTAGTCAAACCACATCAGTCCACATCTGGTCACTACTTCAGGCATACCGTGTAGGCTGATGTTTTCATAGACACTAACATATAGCCACATGCATCCACAATGATCAGACCACTTACATACATCAGTTGATGCTATATCCTCTTGCCACCTTTCCTGCATTGTATTTAAGAACTACATTTGACTGGAAATGCTTGTCAGAAGTATAGAATTGTGCTGGACCAGCCAAAGAAGGTGTGGCCTGAAGGAGCAGATATGTGATATCTTGCTTATTTATGGTATAGTTATGTTGTAATGTGTTGAAAATAGGCCCCTAAGAAGTCTAATGAGGGCCGAACACATTGAAAATAAAGATTTATTTTGTTTTATATTGCAATACGATTGATTCAGCCCAATCATACTGATTTACAATATAGCCCTACTTCAAACAGACAGTTCAAAGAAAAAAATAGATCGGAACACATATTGTTTCACCAAATGTCTTTGTGTTCTCAGACTCAACCTCAAATAAAATTAAAGCCCCACCCCTACTTTGGGTGGGGCTTAAAATTAAACAATTCTGCAAGTCAATAAAAAAGGTTGACTGTCATGTTCTGTGGTGGATATTTTGTGCTTGGTGTTTTCTTTTTCTGTTGTGCTGGCGGGGCGGAGCCTTCCACTCACTGGAGGCGCTGACACACGCTGACCTGCAGCAGGTTGGCAATCAGCGCCTGCTGATAAGCCTTGCTCTTCATGCTACCTGATGCCAGATGATTTTGTCCATTAGACATGATACATGGCTCCAGCTAGATGGTCAATCAGTAAGACTTATATTTGTTTTCGTTTTTCTCACCTGGAGAACTAATGTTTCTCATTTCTCGGGTTCCAGTGTTCACCTGCACTCCTATAACCAGTGTCTCCAGCTCCAGCAGCCCAACTCTCCACACCTCTGCAGCCAACATCCTTACCCTGTGCTCACTAGAGTTTCAATCACCCTGTCCCTGCTTGTCATGATTCTCATCATGGCAGCCTCTCCCTCTCCAGTTTTTGGCTGGCTGGACTTCTCTGTGTCTGTGTGTTTCTCTTGTGTTCCCCTCCCCTGTCTGTGTCTCTGTGTGTGGGCGTGGCTAACTCTCTCTGCAGGCAGCACCAGGTGAATCCCATTCAGCTCATCAGACCTCCGCCATAAAACCTCTGGACCTTCACTCATTCATTCGTCAGATCATACTTTCAGCCACAGTGGTATCTAGTCTCTAGATCCTGACTCCCTTGTGTCTCATTTCGATTATCAGTGTTTCAGCTTGTGCAGCTAACCTGATTTCTGAATCCTTTGTCCTAGTTGTCTCAGCCATTCCTGCCTGCCTGCCTGCCTGCCTGCTCTACTGCTCGCTCGTTTTCCATCCGTTCCAGTGTTCCTGGTCAGCGACTCCCCGCGCCACCATAACATCAAGGTGCATGTGAATCACCGGCCCCTATTGTGAGTTGTCCACCTGCTGTACCGGCCAGCTGGCCGTACGTCTGGGACTCGACGCCATTACTACATATGGGAGCAGCCAGCGTTGTCGCTCACTGTCTGCATCTGTCACCTTGACTCTAATAAACTTTGTTACCAACTGATATCTGTGTTCGGGTTTGCGTTTGGGTTCGATCCCTGTTGTTAACATAACACTGCTTATGTCGGCTCACCAGGCAAATTTGCAGATGCAATGGAGGTGTTTGTCATACTGGCCTCAAGCTTTGGTACATTGGGAGCACTGTCTGGACCCAAATGTTACATAATCCTGCGCAGATAAGAGAGGAACACAAAGAAAGCAATCATGAGTCGGGAAAACCAAATATAATAATTGCACTTATTTTCACGAGACAGAATGAATCCTTTTTCTGCATACAATACAAAAATATGTCAACTCGACTTATTTTAACACTATGATGTAAGATCACTTACATCATGCAGGTAATTTATGTTGCATAGATAACTCATAACATATAGGAATTTCAACCAGGAGAAATTGAAAAGAATATGAAATATCTTACTGCTTAAGTTATGCTACATCCATGTGGGTGTTTGTTGGCTTTAGCTAGATAGCCAGTTTAACATAGTGTCACTTTCTTGAAGGGTCATTTTTTGCTTATAATAAAACTGTACCCTAAGTGCTGATATTTAATGATACGATAAGAGTCATCGCTTCGAGATTATATAGTATAGATGGTTATGAGTGTGTGTACTTGAAGGTAAAACTATGTTAAATAAAGCCCAACTAAATCTATCATCCTTTGAGCTCTGTGTTTTGTCTGACCATTTTAAATATAGCATTATGTTTATCAAATAACAGTCTATGTGGTCTGATAAAGCCACTGTAAGCACATGTTGGTAGCATGGTATCTCACTACAGTGTTATGTGATCATAAGGGTAAAATGGTGTCTGACTAATGATAAAGGTTCTCAGTCATCCGGGTCATGTTAATTCTAAGTGCTATATCATAGGCAACTGGACTTGTTTAAATTTCTTCGACTTGCTTGAAGATGTTTGACCTCTCATCGAAGAGGCTTCTTCAGTTCTACCCAATTGGAAGGGAGCTGCAGGCTTTAAACCCTGTGTGGGAGTTTCCTTACATAATTGTTTTGGTCACATGTGAACTCTGAGTTTCAGAGTCATTAGGGTAATGTGTGAGTTGTTGAACCAACCAACCCAAGTGTCTAACTATTTTTTGCTCTGATATAGCATTGCTTAATTTGTAATTGTATGAAACTTCTCTTCTCAAATTCTCAACATCGCAAATTTGATAGACAAAAGTCTAATAGGTTAACATGTTTTGCCCACACTTTTCTACAGAACTGATCATAACTACTATCATCTAAACAGAGCCGTTTCTTGTTATATGCAGACAATGTGGGTGCATAGGATCAAGTTGCAAGTCCGGCCTCAATATCTGAGGAGTGACCTGATGGAAAGAGTTTGAAAAGTACCTGGCACTTTTTTTTTCATAGCACCTCCACTGAGGTTCCAAGCGAGCCAAGGCGATACGTACACCCGCTGATTGGTCAGATCTGGTCTCTACCGTGTTGCTATGACAACCAGTACTACTAAGCAGGGAGAGGTGAGGTGAGTAGCGCTGAGCAGTCATTCACGGTATGGCATCAAAACAAACCTATTTATCTGGTTCAGTAAAAAAAAAAAAGAAGAAACTAGATGAGGAAAAATGCTCACAGGATAAAGGTAAGGTTTATTTTCATGATGTGGGGTGGAGGGGGTAGCTTTAATGCTGAATCTTTAGCTAGCTTAAGTGTTTGCTTTAGGAAAGGGCTAAAATAAAATGTATGTCACGTGAATGCCATAAGACTGAAGTGTCACCCGTTCTGGTGAATTATAGCAGGTCCAGCGCGTTGGTATTTGTCAGACCTGGACTTGAAAGGAGGACTCAGGAGCAGAATGGGAGTCAATTAAAGCAGGCTTTATTGCAGAAATATTTCTTGTTTTGCCTCCTAAGCTTTGTGACGAAACAAACAGGCTGTAAAACACTTGGACTAAATCTGAAAGTACAAGAGCAAGAATAAACAGGGCTAAATGAGGGAAAAGGACCTCAAAGAAAAACAGATATCACTCGTAAGGAGGAAACAGAAAACCATCTATAAAACTAAACTACACTATCACACTCTGCTATGAAAAAACTATGAACAGAAAATCACTCCAAAGGGAGGATGGCAACAGCGGCTACAAAACGTGATCTATACTATCTATGAGAAGTTAAGAAACAAAAGAGGCACTCCACCGGAGGCAAACAAAAGGCTATAAACTTGAAAGATAAATCTGAAAAGGTCACAAACAAAAAGTCACTCACTTGAGGAATCAAAACTCGAAATACAAACTGTGGTTCTTAGACGATGACAAGGCTTTGGACAATTGCTGTGGTGCGTGACAAGCACAGGATAAAGGGAGACGCAGACTATAAGACACATGAGGGTAATGGGGAACAGGTGGAAACAATCAGGGATCAGGGATGACGTCAGACTGGTGACACATGAGGAAGGGCAAGTGACCTGAAACGAGAGGAGAGTTAGACTTTCATAATAAAACATGGAATTCACAAGACAAAAGCCCAAGACAAGACAAGACCTCACCGCTGTGTGACAAAAATTAAGTTATATCTGTCATCTTAATACAGGTAACAAAATAATTGGCATATGTATTTGAATAAGTTCTGGACTGCACAGCCTGAATTTATAAAGAGGTCACAGACAGCAAATTAGAAAGAGAACCGTAGTGGAAATTCTCCTTTGTGAGGTAGAGAGTTGCTAATTCTCAGAAGAATTTTAGAGTCAGCGTGATGAATTGAGCAGAGAGAGAAGACCTGAAGTGTTCTCTGCAGTCTTCCAAATGCTTTCTTCTTAAATAGAGTAGGGTTCACATACTTTTACAGCAGTTAGTAATTACACCTTCCAAAAATAACCCTTCGATGTTTTATTAAGACAGTAAATATCACCCTATCTATCTTCCTGTAACACCTCAGGCAGAGAGAATTGCCCTTCATTAGACTTCCTGGCCCTTACACCTTAAAAGAGAATCTCTCCTCCTCCTCTCACATCCTGATATGATCTTTACAGTACAGTGAATACAGAATGGAAAACAATGTAATTTCTCGCAGATCATACCCACTTATACAAATATATGTTCATGTAAACACAAACAAAATGTTGGCAGGGGACAAAACTAACAGAACTGTATATAATTATATCTTTGACACTACTTGTTTGTGTAGTCTTTGAAAGCTGGTTTGACCACCAGGATTACTGACTGCTTAGTGCCCATGTGACCTACCTTTAGGACTCAAGAAAGGCTCTTGCTTTTAATTGAGTATATAGTTAGACCCAATGTGTTTTTAATTCAAGTTAATCATCTTTGTAATTCACCACATCCAGGAAGTACTGTCACCCTTCTGAAGATGTCCTTGAAGCACTTCACTTTCACTTCATTCTTCATTCTATTCTCAGTCCTTTTCCTTATTGGAAAGTCACTATTCTAAAAGTGTGTGTGTGTGTGTGTGTGCGTGCGCGTGTGCATGTGTGCGTGTGTGTGTGCGTGCGTGCGTGAGGTCATGAGAGCATGAGAGTCCAGCCACTTGCTTGTTTCAACACACTGTACAACAGTGACCAATTATATGTCCTTGTTTGGTCAGGAGAGCTCGTGAAGAATTCAGCATCTTCAATCTCCAAATATTGAAGGAACGGCGTGAAATCACACAGGGCTGGACTTAGTGTTCTTGGGCCCTCTTCACTTCTAAACCATCCTATTGTCTATTTATACCACACCTGTTAAAAAAGGTCAAAAGGTCCACCGTCAGCAAATGCACCTCATTAGATTACAATAGCCTACCTTTCCTGAGATAAGAGGGCCTGTATACACTTTTCTGTACATCCAGTTACTCACGGATACTAGAGCTCTAGTCAGAGCAGAGGAAATGTAAACTACAAAACAATGACTCCAAAAATGCACACAAATGATATGTATTAATAATTATTCCTGTTTTAATTATGGAAGTGCAACTGAAGACACTTGACACTTTGCACTACACAGTCTTTGTCCTGCTTTTACTTTGCTACTTTTTGTCCTGTACGTGTGACCTGCCTTACGTCATGATTGTTGTTTTAAACTAGCTTCTTGATTTTAGATTGCCAACTACACACCCTTCAATGGACTACAGATGGAGAATGGACTACTAGCCTCTTGGCTAATTCTTTCATATTTACATTAATACATGTACAGTCCCTTGGAAATGAACTGAACAAAAATGAACAATAATTAAACAAAAACGCTCACAAAGCATCTCTACTAAAAAGCTCAGTGAAGAATGACAAAAAAAAATAATGAATAAAAGCTCAATAGAATAAGATATGATACAAGCTGGAGCCGTCTTTGCTATAGAGTTAATCACTGGAATTACAGCAGCAACTGTGCAACAAAAAATAAAAATAGCTGCTGCCACCCAACACTGTATCTCAGGCACCTTTGTATTTTACTGATTAAACCTCATGTGAGAGAAGGTGGGTCAGTGTACCCCAATGTATGAAAATAATTTTGGATCATATCGTCGATATTCCCTCCTGTCTGTGTGCGTTTGTAAACAAACTGCGTTCCATTTACATGTTTGACCTTTAAAAATTTATTTTCCTGCCAAACCAAAGTCAATGATTGATTGAAGAAAGTCGCTATATCGGGCAATGAGCAAATCATGAGAGTTCTACTTGTAGTGGTCGGTTCACATTGTCCCATTTATAAGCTTTCCCAAACCCACAAAAGCTTTTTGATTAACTGTTATAGAGTCTTATGATCTTTGGAAATTCACATTGGAGATATGAAAATCATGTTTCTCAAGTATCATTACATACAGTGGTGTGAAAAAGTGTTGCCCCCCCTTCCTGATTTATTTTTTTGCATATTTGTCACACTTAAATGTTTCACATCAAACAAATTCAAATATTAGTCAAAGATAACAAGTAAAACACAAAATGCAGTTTTTAAATGAAGGTTTTTATTAATAAGGGGGGAAAAAAAAATCCAAACCTACATGGCCCTGTGTGAAAAAGTGATTGCCCCCTAAACCTAATAACTTGTTGTGCCACCCCTTAGCAGCAACAACTGCAATCAAGAGTCTTTTACAGCTCTGTGGAGGAATTTTGGCTCACTCATCTTTGCAGAATTGTTGTAATTCAGCCACATTGGAGGGCTTGAGCATGAACCGCCTTTTTAAAGTCATGCCTCTCAATAGGATTCAGGTCAGGACTTTGACTAGGCCACTCCAAAGTCTTCATTTTGTTTTTCCTTCAGCCATTCAGAGGTGGACTTGCTGGTGTGTTTCGGATCATTGTCCCGCTGCAGAACCCAAGTTCGCTTCAGCTTGAGGTCACGAACAGATGGTCGGATATTCTCCATCAGGATTTTTTGGTAGACAGCAGAGTTCATGGTTCCAGTTACAACAGCAAGTCTTCCAGGTCCTGAAGCAGCAAAACAGCCTCAGACCATCACACCACCACCACCATATTTTACTGTCAGTATGATGTTCTTTTTCCTGTAATGCTGTTATGCCAGATGTAATGGGACACACAGCTTCCAAAAAGTTCAACTTTTGTCTCATCAGTCCACAGGAGTGTTTTCCCAAAAGTCTTGGGGATCATCAAGATGTTTTCTGAGAAAAATGAGACAAGCCTTTATGTACTTTTTGCTCAGCGGTGGTTTTCGTCTTGGAACTCTGCCATGCAGGTCAGTTTTGCCCAGTCTCTTTCTTATGGTGGAGTCATGAACACTGACCTTAACCGAGGCAAGTGAGGCCTGCAGTTCTTTGGATGTTGTTGTGGGGTCTTTTGTGACCTGTTGGATGAGTCGTCGCTGCGCTCTTGTGGTAATTTTGGTCGGCCGGCCACTCCTGGGAAGGTTCACCACTGTTCCATGTTTTCACCATTTGTGAATGATAATGGCTCTCACTGTGGTTCACTGGAGTCCCAAAGCCTTTAACCTTGTCCAGACTGATAGACCTCAATCACTTTCTTTCTCATTTGTTCCATTTAAGTGACTTCTTGATTGAGAACAGGTGTGGCAGTAATCAGGCCTGGGTGTGGCTAGAGAAATTGAACTCAGCTGTGATAAACCACAGTTATGTTATGTTTTAACAGGGGGGGCCAACACTTTTTCACACAGGGCCATGTGGGTTTGGAATTTTTTTTCCCTTAATAATAAAAACCTTCATTTAAAAACTGCATTTTGTGTTTATTTGTGTTATCTTTGTCTCATATTTAAATTTGTTTGATCATCTGAAACATTTAAGTGTGACAAACATGGAAAAAAAAGAAGAAATCAGGAAGGGGGCCAACACTTTTTCACACCACTGTACATCGCTGAAGTGCTGATGTTGGCTCAAACAAGCAAAGGACTTTCATTCTGGAGACCGCTGTTTGTGTCCAGCACGAAACCAGAAGTCAGCAGCGAGTTATTTTAACTAACTAACTTACTAACGCAGTTTATAACTGAATTTACAGAAGTAGCACATTTATTTTAAGTCAAACTACAGTGCTTTCCTAGAACTAATGAAGTTGTTTTTTGTTTTGTTTGTCTAAACCTGACTGAACAGCGAACGTATGTTGAGGGTTTGGTGCTCCTGTCACTGGTACACTGCAAGTGTTTTGGGAATGGTGGCAGGTGTTGTTGTACCAGTACATTCTATTGAGGGGTTTATTGAACATTTTGACATCATTTGATATTGATATTATTCAACTTTCGTTTGCGTATATGCATTTCTGTTTCCATCCTATATTATATATCCAACTTTTATGGCAATTATCTCAATTGGGCTTCCTTTGATAAACAAAAATATACAATTTCTTATATTATTTTATTTAGGTACATACTTAAATATGTACGTTTTGTAATGTTAGCTTTTCACGACATCCAACGAAGACAATTGATACTGTATACATATTTGACACAATATGTACTGTAAAGCTATTTATACAGCTGTGTTTTTTGAACAAATGATCCCTGTTGTCACAGGCTATTCAGGCTTGTCACGTCCTGTAACAGCCCTCTACTGAGAGCTTCCACTGCAGACAGTAGCAAAGCAGTTGTCAAAGGCGGAGCAGGAGATTCAAGTCACACACCAACTGAGCAGTCTGAGCAGCAGCAGAGAGAAGCATGCTGCATGAGTAGAGCTGAGCTTCCCAGCAGGATATCATTTTGGATACTGGGAACGAGAGTGGACTGGTAAGTGCATTTAATCAGAAAAACTCATCGCTTGGCTGTTTTTTTTTCTTGAATACTTAAATGTAGTGTACAAAGAGCTGCATAGGCATACAGGCCATACAGACAGTCGGATCCCAGTGTTTTAACTCCTGTAACTATTTAGGTAAATACATGAAATTCATTAACCTCTTAAACTTCTGATGCTCATCTTAAGTAGCCCCCAAGGTTTGTCTAAATTACAGAAAAAAACTGTGAAAACTTCACTTCCACTTTATGACATTTTATGATAGTATCAAATATACATTATATATATATATACACTTGTTGTGAAATGGATTGTGATATACGTAGGTAGGTACTTGAGGTCAGGTGTTATTGATTCCTGTTAAATTACAAAGCAAAGGCATTGCCTTTGATATAATGGGAACATTATAGAAATATGAACCAGGGGAACTAGTGCTCCAAAATGACATTCAATGTTTCAATATTTGTTGATTTCCCATGTACATACCTCTTGCATTCTTCTTGCAGATCTGCTAACTAAAATGCATCTCTTTTAGCTTTCATGACACAGAAGTATATAAGAAACAAACCTAATTTCAGTTTTGGCCAGCACTCTTCTATGATCCATGCATGTAGAAATTTGCAGAGTAAGCGACTTACATTAAATATTAACTTGACAACCATGGAGGGATATTTCCTTTGAATAGATTTATATTTTTTCTTACTATTTTAAAACAATGCTAACAAACCTGTATTAAAAGACTTGTCACTGGCTGTAACTATTTCTCTACATTGGACATGAAGTGATTCTTTTCCTAAAACTCTTCCAATAGCAGTTTTAATGAACGAAATCTACCGTCCAATTCCTGTGAAAATAGAGCTGTCTATAACAGAGGCAATTTTGTAATCAAGAAATGATACCCAAGCAAGATATCCCCTTAATTTGTCCAACACATGCTGAGGCTTCATATTAGTTTAACTGAACTTTACAAGGCATGTTTTCCACTGATGGAGTGCGGTGGCAGTGACCTGCATCAGGTAATGTGTGTGTGTGTGTGTGTGTGTGTACGAGCTCAACAGATATAGGCTGCGGTGTTATAATACACGTCACCAAAACGTTATTAAGTATTGCTAAAAAAAATGGCAGTGTTGGAGCTTATCAGTACTTACGTCTAAAATAATTTAGCCCAGGGGCCTGTTTAACATCGGGTCTCAGTGACCTTCCTCTCTTAACTTATCTAATTTCCCCCAATGTTGGAATAAGGAGGGAGAATGTGAGAGATTAAATCAAAGTCATGCATTTTTCAATCCTCAGCACTGTTTATTATTATTTTTTTTTAAATGTTGTAGTTTGTTGAGGCAGGGGTAACAAATCCAGCCCTGTGATTGGTCAAACTCTTCTTCTTTTTCTTTTGGTTTAGGCAGGCTACATGCATGTTGTCATATTGCTGCTACCGCTCACTGTTAGACTTGAGTACTTTGGCCCAATTGATAAAAGGCATCACAATCTCTTAACATACTTAGTGGTGACATCTTCATAATAATGACATTACAATTTATACCTTTTAAATTGATTTTTCTTTTTGTTTTTTGTCCTTTTTTTCCCTTGTGCTATCGAACACTTTGGGGTTCTGTGTCATTTAATGTTTGTTTAATTCATTTGTGTGGGAATTTAGAGCTTCAGCTAAATGTCTACGTCATGTAAAACCTTCCCTTCTCCAACATCATACATCAGAGCTAAAGGCACGGATTGAAGACATTTTCTGAGGAGATGTGATGGTTCTGGCTTTAATTAGTACAGCCTGTATTAGTAATGTCATCGGTTCTTTACAGGCTATGCTAATCTATGCCAGAATCAGCAATGCAATGAAAGCTGAGGATTGAACTTTGTTGTTTTTTGTTTTTTTTTCGACTTTGTCTAGCACCATTAAAGTGCAAACGATTCTGTACTGGTAGAAAGTCTGGAGTCAGACGTTATTTTCGGGGACCAAGGTGTTTGGGTCATTTTCATCATGAAAGAAAGCTCCACTGCTGGAGGCTGGTCCAAATCAAAGGAACGACTTTAACTTAAAGTAGGAAATATTGTGTCATTTTAAATCAAAATTCACTAGTGTTATGACTACACTTATTGTTTGTATGTAGTTGTCTGTAGTTCACTGCACAAATTAACAGAGAGACTGTCATCATTGGTGACTGAACTGAATATATATCAAATGAAAAAATCTGGCAAACCTCTTTGGCCTCAAACTGACCTCTGTGTGTGCGCTTAACCTGGTCTCATAATTCTGTGTATAAATGTGGTGACTTTACTTTGCATGCAGAGTGGATGCCATAGTGCAATTTTGCATGCAGGTGGTACGTCAGTCCTTCCTATTAACTTCTGTGGAGAGCAGATCCATGGTCAGATTAACTTCGTCATCATTCATGCTTCCAAGTGGACTCAATTTGTTGCGTGAAAGCAAAGCAGATCAACCACAGGACTATAACATACATTATTTTAGCTTAACTTTTTAGCTTAACTGCAACAGTTGAACTGCTATGAAAGTTACAGTGTGTAATATATTGAATATTGAGCGACATCTAGCGGTGAGATTCTAGATTGCAACACTCCCTCGCTCGCCCCTCCCTTTCCGAAGATGTTGGAGAAGCTCCAGAAGCTAAGGTGGCCCCCACAGACAAGACACTCTTTTCTCACCGCTCTCTTCTCTCAAGTATGGACTCATCAAAAACAGCATCGAGTATTTCTATTAATTCAACTGATGAGGTAAAGAAGTAATTATTCATATCCATAAAACTATAAGTTATAAAACTAATGATTAGGATCATAAAAATAAATGATGGAGCAGTGTGAAAAATATTCACAGTTTATTAACTGGGTGATGAGCAGACATGAGTTTATCTGTCACACTAAGTCATTACTTTGACAGTCTTTGGTACATGCCGCTTGTCCCGATCTCGCTTAGCATCTCAGAGTTTTTGTTTCTTCAACATTGATTAACACTTCTGTGATTTTTCTTGTACAAAATAAGTATGATCCGCCAGCCTTTATCAGATTGTGGTTTCAAACTTCTCACAATACAAATTGTTTGGCAGGAAACAGCAGCCACTCTCTGTCTTCTTCTTCTTCTTCGTACTCCAATCGATGCATTTCCAGCGGCCCACTACCTATGTAGATATAAATAGCTAATTCTTAGGTAGTGAAACTACAGTAATGAATGATAAGGCTACTTTTCTGTCGTGATGGATGGTCTGATGATGAGACAAACCTCTCTGAAAGCACCGTGCATGGCAAGCTGACTCCGTGATCATTGGTTGTCAGCCAGATGGTGACTGCTGTACAGTAGGTTTACTTCTTCAGGATGAGTCCAGGTTCGGACAAGGCCTGTCTGAGGCCACAGAGGAAAAGCACAGCATGTGTTCTCCAACTTCACTTCAGTGACAGGCTGCAGAGTGGCGATGCATGGAGCCAAAAGTCTTCAAGAATTCAAATACTTAAAATAATTCTCGGCTGAATTCAACAAACAGCAATCTGATGTCATCATTCATTTTTAAGATGAGGAGAGGGCAGTGGATATGGCATCCACTCTGGATCTGTTAGTTTTGTAAGGATACTGGGTATTGGCTTGCAGGGATGTTGTCTCCAATGTGCCGGAGAACCAATTTCTCAAATCCCTTCATCAGGATGGGGTTGAGTGCCACAGTCTTTCAGATTAGAAATAGCAGGCTTTTGAGGTACGGGGACGATGATGGCTGTCTTGAGGCATCTGAAAACAGTCTCCTGTGAGAGTTAAAAATGTCAGTAATTGCATCAGCTAGCTGATCGGCACATGTTTTTAGTGCACGGCCAGGAATGTGATCTGGACCGGCAGCCTTTTTCACATTCACTCTCAGCAGGATGTTTCTCACATTCACTGATCTCACTGACATTGGCTGGTCGTCTGGAGTTGGAGTAGACTTCACAGCTGACTATTTGTTGACGGGATCAAAGTGAGTATATTAGTAATTTTAAATAACTCACTGTTGGCTTCTGGTTTCACACTGGACACAAACAACAGTCCCCTGAATGAAAGTCCTGTGCTTGTTTAACCCAACCACCCATCCTCAACCTTTTCTTTGTATTCTTTGTATTACTTCAGCCTACCTTCTCTTTTATTGCTTCAGTAATTACTACGACCACTAATGGTGGCCATGAAATTAAAGTTTATACATTTTATATGACTGTCAATATCAACACCAGCATTGCGTTTCATATAACATTTTGTTTACAGTACATCTTGAAGTCTCATTGTAGGCCTGCTCTCTCTCAACACACCTTTTTGGACCGGATGGAAGACCTGAAACATGAACCAGCTTGGGTCACAAACATCCAAGGGAAAAAAAAAAAACTTGGGAAAGAGTCATCTTCTTCAATAAATCTTGACTGTTTTAATTTCATTTAGTAAAATAAACACAGTTTTTCCTTTATTCTTTGGCAACTTTTACTAGATTTCCTTGTTTGATTTAATCCATATCAGCTAACTGCCTGCTAGCTAAAGAAACGAGAAAAAAATGGAAGAAAAGAATGGTGTTCCAAATCTGAGGCCCTCAATTTCTATTTAAGAAATTAGACATTTATAAAATTCCCAGTTCTGTTTTTATAATGCCAGCACTGGTTTCTTTGTTGACTGACAAATTAGTCTTTGGCCTTTTGGCCTTACTGATAAGCACACTGAAACAGCTTTTTGATCAGAAGGTTAATTTGAAAGATATTATGGAGCCAGTGAGAGAACAATCAATTGCCTATTAAAAAATTCTGCAGCTTGTTGTGGAGTTTTTTGTAAGTGTACGGTACAATTTGATGTCTGCAAATATTCGGAACAAATTGGGACTGGGGTTACAACAGACTGGGAGAGTTGTGGAATGCTCCAAAAACACCCGTCTGGAACATTCCACATGTAACCAGGTTCATTGGTAACAGGTGATAAGTTTCATGATTTGGTATAAAAGGAGCAAAGGAGGCTCAGCCATTTAGAAGCAAAGGTGGAATGAGGTTCACCATTTTGTGAATAACTGCATGGACAATGTTGGAAAAATGGAAGAAATGTTGGTAATATATTCCATCAACATCTATAATATCATGAAATGAACAAGAGAATTGTGAGAAATACTAATACCCAACCAAATAAACAGTGAATGCCAGTGTCCTCGGACTGACACACGGTGGAAAATGTGCTGTCGCATGTAGTTGACAGCTCATATTGTTTTGAAAATGAGAACCCCGAGACTGTTACCAGCGCAGAGCTCAAAAGCCAGCATCTGTGATGTTATGGGGGTGTGTTCCAACCCACAGGTTCGGTAACTTATAATTCACGTGCGTGAATTGAATCCGACTCTTATCCCGAATTAGTTGACTTTTCCAGAAAATTGCGTGGAAACCCATTGCATTAAGCAATTACAGTTTTAACACAGGGTGTTGTACAAACTCAGAAACATAATTACATGTAATAAACATATACAGTAAGCTTGTAAATGTAATCATTTTATTACAGTATCTTAATAACTTATAACATTCCCACTGTTCATTACTCTGCCACTAACTTTCCTGTCAGATCACCTGACTGCTGCACCTGCTTCTCCTTTATTTTCATCTCATGACACTTTGTTGTGAATTGATCAATTCAACCAATTCTTTAACTGGGCCAGCCCAGTACTGGCCAGTACACAGTACCAGAACTTCTACATTTTACTTTTTAGCTTCCGTACCAGCAGTTCTCTGAAACTGCCAGTGCTCCAAAGTTACTTAAGAAGTGGCTACTTTTTTTTTTGCCTTTTCTATTTTTTCTTGGAATATTATTTGGCCTCAACATCAAGTGTCACAATAACAACATTTTTTTCTTTTACTAAACTAGGACAAACTTGCCTCATTCACTCATTGTAAAACACTCTTGAATAAAACTTGACATAATCAAAATAAAACTCACCAAACAGTCTTGGTTTTTCTGTTCTGAGAGTAAGATGTAACATACTCCCGCTCTTCATACAGTTTTCTGCCCACTGCTGATGCCAGCTCTCTGTCTCACCTCTGTACTGTCTCCCCTGTCATCTGTTGGTCTTGGAGGCTGTGTTCAGTCCCAATCTGGTGTCCAGCCGGGATCACTGGGAGGCTGCTAAGCCCAATTGAGCTGGGCCTAGTGAACGGCGGTGACTCACCTTGTCAGAGGTTGCAGTGCGCACAAACTCCTGTCAGCCTTATAAGGGCCACTTAGCTCACGGCTAATGCCGTTACTTACTAACAACAGCTAGTCCCTTCAGCCAAAGATAGCCACATTAAAGAATATAGTGAGCAGCACTAAGTGTTTACGCTGCCTCCTATAGTTTTAGAGCTACCTTGAATTCGAGCCATTTCTTGCAAATTACACCTTTTAAACGTTTTTTTTGCATCTGAAAATCTATTTCCTCTTCTTTTCTTCCAGCTGTCCATTGGTCATCATGAACCTGACCTCCAGCTCGGATTTAATTCACTTCCTCAGCAACAGTTCTCCTGGTGATGATACCACTATCATAGCCAAGCCTGCCATCTTAGGTACTGTCTACAGAACTTTGTATTTTTGTAACAACTAAGTAATGAAAAAGTCGTGTGCACATTTGGAATAATCTTTATGAAGGTATTTAATAAAAGGATTTGTAGCGGGGAGCAAAGGGGAAAAAATTGATTATACAAGGTAATCTGCAGTATCAAACAAATATTTGATACAAGTAGCTTATAACGTTACTGTGCTACTCTTTTATTGTTAGATTTTATGAAATGCTTTTATGTTGTGTTATTGCTTCTTGATGCTTTGGCAATATTGTTGTTGTGACAATGACACAAATTTGAATTGAACACTTAAAATTACAATCAAGTATTTACAATAATTCAGGAAGACAAGGTAAGAATAAAAACAAATATGGTAAGAATAGATAAATGACACATAGAAAAATAAATAAAATGAATAAAAATCCTCTAAAGTAGAATTGAAAAGCTCTTTATGATCTAAGCCAAAGGAACCGTAGGAGATTTGTAGAATTGTATTGAATGATCTGTGATTCACAGGGACAAGCATTATCGACTCTCCAAATCTCTGCTAGAAATGTATGTAGTCTTTTAGAAGGTTTAGCTGAACTGTCATGACAAGTTGATTAAAAGATAGATTAAGTGTATGGGGCTTCACAGCAACGACTTTGGGGGGATGTTGGGAATGTTAAGAAATGTAAGTATTGGTGTGGTCTAGACCTGCTTTATATTAGAACTATCATGAGGTTACTTCTGTTGTGATTTGGCACTGTATAATAATATATATATAATATAATTTGTCTTGACTTAACTTGATGTAGTGCCCTCAATTGCGGCTTTAAAAAAATACTTGTTTCTGCACATCTTCAGGTGGCTCATACCAGGAGTTGGCCATATTATCTGACAGTGTTGGTGGGTGGAAGCAGCTTAATACAAGTCATGGCTCAAGACAAGGAGGAAACTTCACTGATTCACCAGCTAACAGGACATTAATGCTGCCAGCAGAGGACTTTGACCCATTAGGAGGACATACTATCTGGCAGGTATTATGGCATATGCCATGAAGGAGGATTTTTAGAGATGTAGAAATGTTATTAATTGATACATCATATAGCTAACTGCTACAGTTTTGCCTCCTTAATTTGCAGATATTAGACATGTACACTGCAGGTTGAAATCACTCCTGTACAGAGCTGGCAGGGTAGTTTTATAGCCTAACTGTGTAAATTCCATGGCTTCAGTAGCGACCAAACAAACATTCAGCTACACTCTTCACATGGCTGCTCCAAAGCTCCGGGGAATTTATGGCTCATTTGAACCAGTTGCTTATTTTTGGTATTCCAAAATCATTTTGCATCTATGGAAAGCTCGTCTAAATTAATTAATGACTTAATTATTTTTAAGTACTTCCCTAAGAGGTTAAATTCCATCTATCCATCCACCCATCCATCCATCCACCCACTAAAATAAACCCAAGAGAAGCTGACTGTAGACTTGCAACTGGCTGATTAAGAGATGAGTATCACCTGCATCTGTTTGAGAGTAAATTCACTATTTATATAAATATATAATGGAAAATAATCCAGAATGGACCCTTTTAAAACACCTACAGTTGCTTTAACAGCACTTAACTACTTGACTTCTTCCTGTCATGTACTCATAAAGTCATTGAATGTTATATTCATCTAAACCTAAAAAGGATAGTTTTAAAATATAGAAGTACAGCAAAATGTTACTTAATGTCCAGGGCACTGATCATTCAGGGCAAGTAAAGAATGATTTAAAGGGGCAATGTGTACAATATGGCTAGAATTTTAGGTTACCACATTATTAACAGAATTTGAGAAACAAAAGTTTTGACGTTATGTCAAAAATGTCTATATACTGTGTTGCAGAGATGTCTATTGTCTAATATTCTTACCAGCTGCTAACCAGCTAGCCAAGTCTTGTGATACCACTTTGAATCCCAAGAGGTAATAATCTGATAGTCCCCCATAGTTTTGACTTAGAGATCCTGATCAGAGCTGCTGTAAATCACTTCCATGCAGTATCCCCTGACGCAAAATTACCCCATTGGCCTATGAGGCTAGAGTCCCAGTTTGGTGACCAGCTGTGTTTACATTCAGCCTGCTAAACCTGGTTGAGCTGAGCCCTGACTCCCCCTGCGATCTGAGGTCTCAGTTCAGGCAAACTCTAGCATGACTAGCTCCGCAGCTAACTCAGCCACAAGCTAATTAGCTAATGGTAGCTAGCTACAGCCAAGGATAGCTAGTAAAGAGCAGCAGTTGTTGGTTACTTTGGTGATTTGCTACTGATTATATTTTTGGAGCTAACTTCAAATTATTGCCATATTTGACCAATTACTCTGTTAAATCATGGCTCCTGAAGTTTTGATGCCTGCCCTCAGAAACGCCCACAGCTATTCCAAGTTTTTTCACTGTGTATCAGCCCAACAGTGATATTTTAAGAAATAAATGCAAATGCCTGTAGATGCCAGTATTCAATAGTGACTTTTGCGAGTGTTAAGAAAATGTCTTATTGCCTTTAATGGTCTGCTACCTTTTCTATGCATTATAGTGTTCCAGTATTGAAATAAGAACAACAAAACTTTTACTCATCTTAGTAGTGATGATTTGAAAGATACCCTACACAAGTTTCAGAACACAAACAGTAAACTAGGATTACTTTTTAAGGTTTTCAGTCATTATAAGAAAAAAAATATATGAGTATATTCCATATTGTAATGGACTTAACCACTGTCTATGGTTTTCTCTTACCTTTTCATCTTCAGGTCATCATAATTGTCTTCCTCACTGGATCACTTTCTCTTGTCACTGTTGTTGGCAACATCCTTGTGTTGGTGTCATTCAAGATCAATAAGGCACTGAAGACAGTGAACAACTACTACCTGCTTAGCCTTGCATTTGCTGACCTAACCATTGGCACACTGTCAATGAACCTGTATACCACCTACATCATCATGGACCAGTGGGCTCTGGGGCCAGTGGTCTGTGACTTGTGGCTTGCAATAGACTACGTTGCCAGTAATGCCTCTGTCATGAACCTGCTTGTCATCAGCTTTGACAGGTAGAAAAACATGATATACATATTCCTTTGTTGATAAACCTGACATATATTGTTGGTATAACCTTCATGAAAAAACAACTGTGGATGGTGATATTTACTATAGGGAGGTGCATTTTATTATGAATGTGCAGTGTTCTACATTGAACGGCTAAGAGTATCCAAATCACAAAGACCGTACATACACACATCAGCCACAACATTGAAACCTCTGACAGGTTAGTAATTAATAACACAAATTATCTAATTACAAAGCAATATTCTGCTGGGGAAACCTAAACGATTGAACATCTGTTGGACATGCCAGAAGAAGTCCGATCCATGGAAGCCCCACCTTGCAACCCACAGAACTCCACTGCCAACACTCTGGTGCCAGACATCACAGAACATCCCCAGAGGTACTTTGTCCATGCCTTGACGGGGGCAGTACCATTGGGGAGTGCTGTTCTCATGAGAAGTTGTACTTTATCTGCAACAGTGTTTGGGAAGCTTATCAAGTCTCATCATGACCCAATGTTTCTACCTGTCATTGGTTTAAATGTTGTTGCTTATATTTGTCTATTTCCCTGTGTTATCATGATTTGTATCATGCCATGTCCATGGGAAACAGGGCACATTTAAAATTCATTGTATAGAATCTTTAATAAATGTGACTGTGTGGCAAGAAAACAATGTAGTAGTTATTCTATATATTCATTTTTTTCTTCTTTCTTTCTGTTCCTCATAGGTATTTCTCTGTGACCAGACCTTTGACCTACCGGGCCAAGCGTACGACCAAGCGGGCCATGACCATGATTGGATTAGCCTGGTCCATCTCTTTCATTCTCTGGGCTCCAGCTATCTTGTTTTGGCAGTACATTGTGGGTGAGCGGACAGTCCAGCCTAAAGAGTGCTACATCCAGTTCTTGACAGAGCCCATCATTACATTCTGCACTGCTATTGCTGCATTCTACATGCCAGTAACAATTATGGCATTCCTGTTTTGGAAGATGTATCAGGAGACAGAGAAGCGTGCTAAAGATATACAAGGTCTCAAGGGATCTGGGTCAGGCAACAAACCAAATCAAGCTCAGAATCAAGCCAGTGGTAGTGCAAGAGCTGGTGGAGAAGGTGTGATTAACAGCCAGAAAGAGTCGTCAGCAATGGTACGCCAAATGAGTTCTCAAAGCTGCAGCAGCTCTGAACTAAACCAACTGGCTTCAGAGACAAACAACAAAGACAATGCCAGTATACCAGGAGGACTAGCAAGCAGTAGAAGATGTGGAGTGTGTTGCTTCCACTTTTCATCACTGTTGCCAGGTCGCCATGCATCCAAGAGATCGGTGAACACCACAACAACTACGGTGGACGAGGCAGAACAGAGCAGCTGTGACAGCTTTAACAACAATGAAGTTGATGCCTCTGGGGACAAGTCAGGTTCAGAGGAGGAAGCTGATGGTGCGGGCCCATCAAGGCCTCCAACAGGTTGGCCATAACCTTACTAAGTGCTATTGTTTGCATGATATAATGTATAAAAAAAATAATCTATCTATCTATCTATCTATCTATCTATCTATCTATCTATCTATCTAGATCGTAAGAAATCTGACGTGAAGAAAAATAAGGGTAAACAACCATCATCATCCAACAAAAGTCCAAAAGGATCACAATCAACCGACCAA
>OMLP01044006.1:20908-41256 GCA_900302685.1 Spondyliosoma cantharus
GCCCATCAAGGCCTCCAACAGGTTGGCCATAACCTTACTAAGTGCTATTGTTTGCATGATATAATGTATAAAAAAAATAATCTATCTATCTATCTATCTATCTATCTATCTATCTATCTATCTATCTATCTATCTATCTATCTATCTATCTATCTATCTATCTATCTATCTGTCTGTCTGTCTGTCTGTCTGTCTATCTATCTATCTATCTATCTATCTATCTATCTATCTATCTAGATCGTAAGAAATCTGACGTGAAGAAAAATAAGGGTAAACAACCATCATCATCCAACAAAAGTCCAAAAGGATCACAATCAACCGACCAATCACCTGCAGCCATCACCATGAAAGATGCAGCAATGGCCAAACGCTTTGCCTCTAAGGCCAAGACAGAGATCAACAAACGTAAAAATGAAAAAAAAGCAAATGAAAAGAAAGCAGCTCGGACCCTAAGTGCTATCCTCTTTGTCTTCATTACGACGTGGTTACCGTACAACATTATGGTGTTGGTCAACACTTTCTGTCAGGACTGTATCCCAGAAACATTATGGGCACTAGGCTATTGGTTGTGTTATGTTAACAGCACAATCAACCCCATGTGCTATGCCCTGTGTAATAAGACCTTCCGGACAACTTTCAGGGACATTTTAATGTGCCAATGGAATCAAAAGAAGAACAAGCCTCAATTTCAACAGAGGAAAGCTGTGGCTTTCAAGAAAAAAGACCCAATGTAGAGTGACAAATTATTGGATGGATCTGTATTTAAAGATACATTTCCTGATTTGTATTCAGAGTTGGAGTGCAGCATACACACCTAAAAATTCCTGAATCCTGAATTGAATTTGCAAAACAAAACAAGTTCTGGCATTACAGGAGGTTTTGCCAAGCTAGCAGAGGCGCTCAAGCCTGGTCTGTTAGGCTGAATCCAAATATCCACCCTCTACACGTGCAGACTGTCTACTACTAGTCTGCAAGGCTAATTTAAGCCACTGATAGACAGGCCTTAGCAAAATGACCAAAGTACATCTCAAATACCTTCCGTCTCTCTCCATCCCCCCCCAGATCACTGATAGGCAGACCGCTGTCCTGAGTGTTCACAAAACCTGCTTAAGTCCTCACCTGTTTGGTTGGCTTTGTTGGTTGCGTTCTCTATGCTTGATTTCAGCTCACACAGTAGCTCTGATAAAGTCTACTTTTGGTGGCTTTTGAGCTGTAGTTTTTCAGATAAACACACCGATCTCTTCAGCCTCTCTCCTGGGCCTCTGCTACTCTTTTTGGGGTCAGTCATCCTCCTGAGCCATTCTTCGCTGCAAGGGTGTGTCTGCGGTGGGCTGCCCTGCTGCTGTTCCACTGCCCGGCCTGTCTCTACTCTATGAGCCCAGGAGACACTGCAACTGCAACAGCTATAGTGATGATGTGTTTACTGGTGCAACTATGGCTCAACTCTGCCACTGGCTGTTTGTCTTTTCAAATCAACCGCAACAAAAACACAAGAACAAATCATAATAATGTGTCAGTTACGCTGACAGAGATTCTTGCCCTAGTAGCGCCTGTCCTCGGCTGTCCTCCTGTGCCACATCCCCCACGTGACGTGATAGTTTGCTGGACAACCGGAAAGTGGGAGGAATGTCAGTGGGCCATAATTAATTTACTGTTTAATCACAACACAAACAAGACAAGAATTAACAATCTAGTGGGCTAATTCCCTGTTCATCAAAGCACTCTTCAAAGCACAGAGCATTTTTGTGCAAACATAAATCTGAACTACAATGAATTGTGGGTAATTTCATCAATGAAGTGGATTCTCTGTGTGCAGGGCGAAAGCCCGCTTGAGGCCCTTTGTAGACTGAACAATTGGGGGGTTTGGACAGACTTCAGCATGCCCTTGGCCATGAGCTCACTGGAAATGCACCATGATTGAATTTGGCATCAAATTCTACCAATGCAAAGTATGGTTTGCATAGTAATAATTTGAATTGAGGGGTGTAACAAATTAGCACAGCCTCGAGGAGCAATGATCCAGGAGTCAGCGTTAGACTTTTTATATACAAATAAAAACAGTGAGTTATTTTTGACTAAAATAATAGAACTATATAATTATTGTGTGGTGTACTTGAAGGATGTCAGAGCCTTGTGGGATTGTTTGTCTAAATCAAAGCAACCCGGTTCTTGTTTGTTTTTTAATACTGTTATCACCAGAATAATTTGGAGCTCAGTTTATATATGCCATTGAGCCTTTTTTCTGTAAAAGATTTGAAGTAGGCTATTTAAATTTCTGTGTTCAGTGAAAATAAATATATTGAAAATGACCTGTAAAAATATGGTTCAAAGTGTATAAAGAGTTCCCAGTAAAGAGAAATGACAGCTTCTGGCTTCCTATAATGGCTGTAGTTACTGAACTACTAGGCATAACTTTAGAATAAATGAATAATAAAAAAGATTTGATGGCCTGTTTTCTCTCTATTTAAATATTGCTTTGCTATAAATGATCCCAAATGTTATAACATATAGTCAGTATCCAATATGGGGTAAACCTATGAAAAATATTCATTCAGAAATTGTACTAGAGAGGTGTCCTTTTTATCTTTATGGTCATTTTGGAGGTCATAGTTTGTGCTTCTCTTGAATTGTATTGTGTTCTTTTGAGTGTTTCTAATATTTATCCAACCCTCACCACAAATAGGGTGCATTAGATTTGTTTTAAGACTTAAATAAACTGTCATGCAGTAACCTGTTGTGACTTCCGATGTGTTGTCACTGGATTAGTGTTCTGGTCTGGTGCTGTAGTTTGGACACTGACTGAAAAAGAATAAACATAATTAGAAATAGACATTTTCAAGTATAGAAACCACCAATGAGGACAATATGGATGTATGTTGATGTCTTGGTTGAGACAGGAGATCAGTAAAGAATGATTATTATTCAATAATGTAGTATTTGACTAAAGCTGCTCACAGCAATGTATTTGTCCAATGAAAAAACACAACACTGTGTGGCACTGACTCTTATCCCATTTGTTTGTCAGCACATCTGTGTAAATACTATAGGATGATAATGTGAATGCTTGGTGAACAGTTGGAATAATGTAATAGCTATGCCATGCATATTATGGCCCATGTTCAGTGCAGTGTTGTTGATTATTTACAAAACATACCATGACAATTCTCTGTTCTGTCAGTTATAACACAAGGAATACTTGCTTACTTAAAGAGGCAATGTCTGAGTTATGGCCAGCACTTTAGTCTAACACACTCTTCTAGAATGTGAGGAAACAACAGTGGTGATGTTATGTCAAAGACGTCTTTTTTATTGTGTTGCAGAGATCAAATCAAATCAAATCAAATCAAATCAAATCAATTTTACTTATAAAGCCCAAAATCGCAATCACACACATCACAGTGTGATGATCTGGATCCGACAGTGAGGGAGCCTGAATGAAAGAGAGGAGGCGGAGGGGGATAAAGAGGAGTAGGAGTGGGCAGAGGAGGAGGAGGAGGAGGAGGAGGAGGAAGCTATAGAGAGTGTAGAGAGTGACACAGAAAAAAACAAAAACAAAAGAAAACATTCTGCGATGTTAATAAGAATAAACAGATTGTTTCTCGTCGACAGGACAATGTAAAATCTAATACTATAGGAACTCATTGAGACTGAGACCGACCCACTGAAGAAGCTAGCAATTGAAATCAAGGACTAATTAAAGGCTAAGTCAATGAAGTGAGTTTTGAGTTTAGATTTAAAGGCGTCAATAGAGCCAGACTGTCTGATGTCAGCTGGGAGTTTATTCCAGAGGAAGGGGCCCGATAGGTCACCTTATCAAAGTGGTGTCTCTGTCTAGCGGGGGCAATGACCAGCATCTCAGTTTTATCCGAATTCAGTAGCAGGAAGTTTTCTGACATCCATTTCTTCACTGCAAGCAGGTCTCTGAGTTCGTGATTTGAGATTCATCATCAGCTTTTATGGGCACATACAGCTGAGTGTCGTCCGCATAGCAGTGGAAATGTATTCATAACTCCATGAGCTGTGTTCAGGGTCAGTGATTGGACTAAATAAGTAAAAACTGTACTGTGTTTCCTTTGTTTCCACACACCAATGAACAAACTGTGCTCTCCCTCTGACTATCCAGTAATGAACTATTTTGAAAAGGCAGCCCTTAATGTGTACATCCCATCCATCCTTGGTATAGTACAGTAGTTAGCTAAAGTTTTTATATTCAACGGTCCATCTGAATAAAGCCCCTAGCAGTGCCTTACACTCTCACTAACTGGACCCATGTGCCTTGTTTTGCCAGATGACATCAAACAGTACAGGACATCCTCTCTGATCCACCTCTGCTGTTTTTCCGCTGACATAAATATGAGAATATTTCTGAGAGTTGTGTACTGTTGTGAGATAATATATACATGGTTAAAAAAAAGTGTGAATACTTTGCATGTGTGTGTTTACGAATGTTAAAGGTTCCCTGTGGAGTTCTAGACCTCTAATAGCGTTACGGAGCTGTTTTGCGATGAATGTGTCCCTCTTTTATTTATCTCATTCATGTGCATGATGACATGCAATTGAAACACTGTTGGTGACGCAATATCCAACTGACCAATATGCAGCACATCACCAACAAAGTAAGTAAACATTAACAATAATGTTGTATGAGGACGAAAATGTGCTGGACAAACATAATTCAAGATACACACAATGTGTTTTTGTAGGCAACACGGAATTCAGACATAACTTTTGTTTGTTTACAAGAAAACTCCACAGGGCGCCTTTAGTTAATGTGTACAACTCAACTCTGTACAAAATATATTTTTTTGCATTGATGTTCACATGTAAATATGAGTTGAAGAGCAATAAAAAAGAAAAAAAAATGTATATGCTTTAACATGTTTATCCATGACTGCTGGGAATTATTTTAAAAAGGTTCTGACGTGTTGTGTGACACTGCCGCAACTCTCTGTGATAATGGTGCAATATCGCCATCAAGTGGCTTTAAGATCAAACTGCCAAATTCAGTTGTCAAACTGATGGCTGCAGATCTTGCCATATATGCCACATTAGAGATTTATGATGTAGAGGAAAGAAGTTGTAAAGGCAAAACAATGAAATACAATTGTATCTTCTTTCTTTGGTAGAGGTTCTACCAGCAACGGACTAACGCGAAAAGGCTGGATGAGGTGATGTTCTTTGGCTGAGGTAGCTACAAAATGAGTCCATGTTAAAAAAACAAAACAGAAAACTAGTTTATGATCCACTGTCTTCCAGTTCTGTCTTTACACTTTCAGGCAGCATTCATGATCCACAGCCTTATGTTGAGCAGTCTTTAGGTTATATATAATTCTTCTTAGCTGTCACACTTGACATAGGTATTTAAACATACTCACAATTGTTCATATTAATAAGTGGTGCTTAAATTGATAAATGGCTTAAATTGTGTTGTTTTAGGACTGTGGTTACAGTTACACAGTATTATACTCTATGACTATTTGCTGCATTGTTGTATTGAGAAAGTGACATGTCTCCTTAAAAGAAGTAATATTTTAGAAAAGGAAGAGGCGTGTTGGATCCATACCCTCGTCTCTGAGTCATCAGACTCAGTGTGTTTATTTCCTGACAAAACTAAGTTACTAGTGAAAATGAGTCATTAGAATGTTTAACATGGACTGAAGTAAACTGGTAAAACAGATTTTCAAGTATTCACAACTATATTTTTGAACTAAAATTGAATATTCAATTGAGTATTATACAGTAATATCAGCATTGCTGAATGTCATGTATGTTTAGCTCTAATATCCACTTTGGTAACTTTGTTGTCAGGGAAATGTAGATTTAGATAGAAACTCCTTTCATCATGAAAATACTTTCAATACCAGAGTGTGACAACAGAGCAAACTCCCTCTGCCAAGGAAGATCATGTGATGTAATTGAAAGCTCCAGAACAGATACTGTGAGGACATGACATTTTTCATAAAAACAAATATAAAAGGTCTAGGAACAGTAAGTGTTATGCAATTAAAACTCTTGTTGAATGAGCCTGTTTATAACTAAACAAAGGAACAGTTCACCTAAAAATGGATTGATAATGTCTGTAGTTGACAAAACATTTCTGGTGCTTGACAGCAAAAAAGTGTTACACCATTTATCCTAAGCAACTGAAGTAGATGGGGATGGGGAACAAAAATTAAAAACACCAGATGTCTCCATACAGCTTGTTCAGCGTAATCCAAGTCTGCAGAAGTTGAAGATGTAACATTATTTACAGCACTTTTATATACAAATGTTCACTGTAGCAGCTAAGCTAAAAGCATTGGCACTCCCAAGACACCCAAGTCTGACTTAGCTGCATGAGCTCGACCACGTGTCCCAGGTCGAAATAATGTGTTTTCTAATCAGTTTGGGATGTCAGGGCTTCCAGAGGCTTGGATTATGCCAGATGAGCTGTAGGGAGACATTTTATGTTGTTTTTTTTTCAGTTGTCTTTTATGTTTATCCAGCTATTTCAGTTGTTAAGGAGAATGCTGCAACACTGTTTTGCTGCGATGCTTCAGAAATGTTTTGGGGACTACGAAACTTCAACTTCCATCGTGGCATTGGGGTGAGATAATGACAGAATTTTCATTTTCGGGCGAACTTTTCCTTTAAACCAATGGCTCAGCGATAGTCTTCATGAATGATACGTGTTTTTGTGTGCGAAAGCTATTTTATGCTTTAGAGAAGCAGTATCCTGCAGTGACGGAGAGCTGCATAGGAGGTCTCGTTATTGGAGCCTAGCCCACAATTAGCACTGTGGGTAAGAGTCTCTACAGGAGGGTGTATATTTCAATCCCCTGTTCCAGTCCCTGCATCCTTATTCCTCTCAGGTCTTCTTACCCTTTTTTCCAGCAAGCTTGGCTTAGTTTCCTCATCCCGGTTGCTCTCCATCTCTCCCAATCTGCCTCCCTGTCTGCTGTGCATGTAGTGCCTGCGTCACTCCTTTCAGCAGATGGAGAAGAGGAGGAGGAGGATGAGGGGGAGGGGGAGGGTGAGACAGAGAGAGAAAGGGGAGGAGGAAAGGGGAGCTGTATCCCTCTCTTACATTAGCATCAACATCACTGCCATGCCAGCCTTCGTCACCGGAAAACGACGAGGAAGATCATCGCACAACAGAGCTGGGAAAAAAAAAAACACTATCAGCAGCAGTAGCAGCAGCAGCAGCAGCAGCAGCAGCTCCTCCTCCTCCACCACAAGACGTGCATCCACAGATTAGACTAAAAGGACTCTACCTTTCCTGGGCATCCAAAAGCTCCCCCAGGCAGGAGGAGCTCTCCCAGGCATGACCTGAGGAGGAGAGGCAGGAAGCCATTGGACACTCGCCGTCAACATGGGCAACCAGGAGGCTAAGCAAAAGAAAGCTGCGTTAGCATCGGGTAATGGAAGCTACCCTTCACTGGATGAAGGATGGAGAGAGGGAGGAGGGGATACGACAAAAAAGGGAGGAAAGAAACATGGTAAGCATGGAGGTAAAGGAGCAGGCAGCAGTGGAGGGGGAGGAGGGGGGATGCATTGCACAGGACCTGGAAAGAAGAAAAACAAATCTGAGTCCAAGTCCTCTGTTTTCTCTCTCCGGAAAAGAAAGGGCAATCTGAAAGGGAAAGGAGACGCATGCTCATCAGTAACAGGCTCGAAGGAGGACGTTTTAGCATCTCAACATGATGAACTGGACAGCACAAAAACACCCGAAATGTCTGCAGATGAGCTCGGACAGTCGGACACCGAGGGTGCTTTCCCTGAGAAGAAAAAGAAACTGGAGCAAGGGAAAAAGGATGTAAATGGAGGAGAACAGAAGCCGGGGGTGCAGCGGAAAGCCTCGACAACAGCAACATCACCCACAGAGGATGGAGGGCAGAAGGGAGGGAGCTCGGGGTCTGATACAGATATCTACAGCTTCCACTCAGCAGCTGACCACGAGGATTTGCTAGCAGACATCCAGCTTGCTATAAGGCTCCAGCACCAACAGCATGGGGGGGTTAACTCGATTGCGGAAGCGCAGAAAGAGCATGATTTGAGCTGGGGAGGAGGAGAGGGGAAAGGGAAGCAGAGTAATGGGGTAGTTAAATTAACTCCTCCTGGGGTGATTGACCTGACCCCGGAGGAGTTAGAACTGGGCTCTGATGCTCTGTCGTTCCTGGAGACGGAGACCCTGTCTGGTTCTGTCAAGCACTTGGACCAGCCGGAAACACTACACATCCCCCTCCACACAGAGGTGCACGAGAGTAGGGAGAAGGAGAAGGAAGAGGAGGTGGTGAAGCATCCGGAGCTAAATGTGACGGGGCAGGGGGAGAGGCTGAGAGAAGTCCCTCTTTGTGTTGCCACAGGCACAAAAGACCAGCATGCTTGGCTGCAGCAGCCCCCTCACACAGACATCACCATGGCTACTGCAAGGGGGGCAGCAGTCAGCCCGGTCACCATGGCAACCAGTCGTAACAGCTTCCCTGTTCTCACATACGACAGCAATGGGAAAATCTCAGGGGAGGAGGAGGAAGCAGGGGGTGAAACCCGGCAGGAGGATGAGAGGGAGCCTGAGGTGGATGTGGATCTCAGTCCTCCACCTGCAGACAGCCAAAACAAAAGTCCTGAACCCACTGAAGGGCTGAGCTCAGGGACCGTGTTTGAAGAAGGTGAGGGTCACTTGGGCTCGGGTACCAGCGCAGAGTCCCTAGAGGACTGCCTGAGTGCTGGATCTGAATCCAACCACTCTGCTGCTGCCAGCACTAGTGCCTCCCCCTCCAGTCAGCAGTGCAGCAGGAGCAGCGTGTGCTTCACCACACTGCCTCCCCAGGAGAGCCCCACGTCGGCCAAACGACTCCTCAGGTCCACCCACTCTTCCACCTCCTCTAGCCCCGTTGTGAAACCCTACCCTCCCATCTTCCCCTCCTATATCAAGACCACCACCAGACAGCTCAGCTCCCCGGGACAGTCCCCAGCCCTGTCCCCCTCCCACAGTCCCCTGTCCCCGCGCAGAGCCCACCATCACCTCCACAGGTATCTGTGGTGTTACAGCATGTTTATTATGATGTTGAAACGTTTGCTTTTCTTAACCTTTCAAATGATGGCATGATAGCACAGATGATACTGTGAGCTCTTAACATAAACTCAGATTTAGTTTTTACTCTCATCAGGCAATATTAATTGATTTGTAGGGTTGTAGGTAAATTGGATTCAGTTTGTGAGCAATTAAAGTTTAGGCTACTTCAGTTTGGATTTGATTTCAATTATTTGGGTCATCATTCCAAGCGCTAAACACTCACAGGGTTAATTGTGGGGGGCTGGGAATGTCGTGCTGAAAACAGGTCAGACTGTCTGACTCAGATAAGGAGAGAAGCATGAGGAGTGTGCTGATCAGACATGTTGTGAACAACCCTCCAGGTTAATCAAACATGGAATGAAAATTGTAAAATTATAGAAAAATAACAAAAACTTCCATGGCTGCTCACATATCAACTTCCAGATCTGCCTTAACTCGGATATACTTTACTTTCCGTAGTAGTGTACACACAAGATTTTCCAGTTCGTGTGTTTTGGGTTTTACCTCCAAAAAAAGTGTTCTTTACAATTACGGTATTTAGCAGACGCCTTTGTCCAAAGCGATTTACAGTGATTCATACACTGATGGCGGTGGCTGCCATGCAAGGTGCCGACCAGCACATCAGGAGCAGTTTGGAGTTCAGTATCTTACCCAGGTACACTTCGACAAGCAGACCAGGGGAATCAAACCAGCCACCTTGCAATAACAAGATGCCGGCTCTACCCCTGAGCCACAGCCGCCCTTATAGATGAATGCTGAGCTAGATCACCTTGTTCCCAGATCTCAGCAGTTAGCTTTGTTAGTATATATTTTATCCTAATTGACAGAAATAATACTCAAAGCTATGAAAATGAAACTATGACGTAATAAACCAACCAAACAGAACTGACCATCAACTAAGTCCCGCTATGGCTTGTCAAGCAAGTCTAATTTCACACTAAACGTGCAGTTAACAAAACTGTGGCCAAATACCACCCAAGTTTTTAGAAATCAGCAAGAGTAAGCTAGATTTTGAAAGTCCAGCATCTTCCCTCCAGGCCCCCTTCTAAAGCCACTCCAAAACACAAAACACATGGCATGCTACCAGTATACTCTGACCCCTGTAGCTCTCACTGGCCTATGCTACATTCAACAACCTAACTTAGCATTTTTTTCCCCTAATAAATACTTAAATAAACAACTCTGCTTATTGGGAAAAAATATGATTAACAAAAGCAAAATAGCCTTCAAAAACATACCTCAGTCCAAAAGGCTACCCAGGATAGCAGTTACTGCTTATTGCTGTGGGTATGTGCTTTGTGCTAACTGTGCTAGCCGTTGATTAGCAGGCTCATGGGGTGTGTACTCTGAGCCCAATGCTACCGTTCTCATTGCTTACTATATCAAATCACCTAATGTCTCACTCATGTCACAAAACAGCTAACATTATCATATTGAATATAAACAAAGAACATGGCTTTTGTTAGTACTCACCACTGTTAAGCCAGCATGTTAATATTGGAAATTTTAGCTGCACTTTCTCTGCCATTCTTGTGTGACTAGCTACACAGGTGTAGGTGCGTAGGTACACAAGCAGGTAGCCTGCTGAATAATTTCATTCAATTTGATCTAAGTGAAATGATTGGATGGGCTTATTAGTGGCCTGCAAAAGCAACAGGAGGATTTGTCTACAAATATAACAAAAATTGCTTGTAAAATAACTCACCAACCCTAGCTTTAATCAGCTGTAGCTAGCTATGTCAGTATCCTCACCAGTTCATCATCTATGAAGAAGTCTTGGAAATAACCAAGCAGCAGAGCTCTCAGTTCACTGTTAGAGTAAATCACCTCCAATATTATACAGTATTACAAGAAAACATTCACAAATCAGAAGTTTACTATAAAGCAAGACAGAGATTTGATATGCTTTATGGTGAATATCCTCAAACAGTGTTTCACTTTTACTTGAGAAAATACTTTTACGATGAGGACGAATCAGTTGGATGTGGCATATGTGTCTCTAGTAAAACTCATCAAAATCAATATATTGTCTAGTTTGATAAAGCAGCAACTGGTTCAGTGTTGGACTGACTTTCACGTAGTGGATGTTCCAATCCTAAGTAGGGGCTTTTGTAATGTCATCTGTAACCCCTCAAAATAACGTATGTAAGCAAACACATTGTTTAATCCATTCTTTATTTTTTTGCTATTGTATTTTTGTTTTTTGAAAGATGACGTGAAGATAAAGATCATCCGAAACATTCAAATTCTTTAGATACAGAGTAGCCTTGGTAGAAATTAGAAGTCTGCAGGCCTACCATGTCTAATTACTGTTGTAAGCTGAAATGATTGATTGATTGGGCAAACAGTTGCTTTTTGTGGGAGAGGTTTAACTGAATTTATGTTGCTAACCACTGACTTCCACTCAGTCACTGTTGGATATTGTTGCAGCAGGATTCACTCTGGAGCTTTACAGCGAAACAAATTTGCAGCATTCTTCTAAACTGAAGTAGCTATTTCAAGTCTCTGGAAGAGCCAAAATCTCAAATTGCTGTGAAAAGATGTTGTTGCACTTCAGATGGGGTGCACACTTGTGCTTTTAGTTTACAAGCTACCATGAAGAATCTGGCTTAAAAAGTGGTCTCTTCAAAGAAATTTGAGATGTTGGGGCTCTGGGGGCTGGGATTACCCAACACAATCTGTATGGAGCCTATTTTTTGGGGGTTGTTTTTAACATTTTAAAACGTCTAAAAGTCCCCAGATACTTCCATTTTATAGAGGAATGCTGCAATGCTCTTTTGCTGTGAGGCATTTTTCCATTTGGGGCTGAACTGTGCCTTTACATAAAAGTCACCTCTTTCTGAATGAAGAAACAAAATGTTATAGTATACATAGTTATCCTGCTGGCATTTCAGTATGTAATAATGTTTCAGATTTCTACTTTATTTCCTTTCCACAGTTTTTTTTTCCCCCCAATATCCATATATAATGTGGTTTCATAGTAAACTTTCAAAGACAAGGTTTTAGGTTTTTTAAGTTCATTTTCATACATGTCAAAATGTAATGAAAAACAATCCAGATACAAAACTAAACTCTGAAAAACACACCAGCCCCCTTTGATAAAAAGTCTGTGTTAAATTTCAAGATTAGTACTGAATCGGCAACAAAATGCAAGAACACTGGTGTGGTCCTTCAAAACTTTGTCACTGTAATGTACCTTATATATTTAACTGTATGAATGATCTACTTTCAAAGTAAAGCTAACCTAAATTGCAAATGTTGACAGGACGATGGCTGAGGGTCACCAAGTTCGTAGGCAGCGCTCTCGAAGCCTCGCGGGGACTCTGAGTCGCTCAGCTGACTGGACTGAGGAGCTTGAGAGGAGGCTGAGGAGCAGAGAGGAGGATGGAGGAAGCCACGGAGGTTCAGGAGAATATCTGTTGGGCTACCGAGCAGGAGGCAGCCAACCCATCTGTGCTACCAGGAGATCCTCCTGTGGACAGATTTCTACCTGCGGCTTCCAGGACATCTTCACAGGTCGGTACAGAATGGTCTCGGTTTCAATCCAGTCAATGATTATTGTTTCCTGGGGAAACAATAAGAATGAACGAGGATTCACTAGTGTGCATTAATGGCTCTGAGGACACGAAAGATAGGTCGTATGCTTTTTAAAATGTATGTAATCTGATTCTATATCTCGAGGTGAGCAGCTAGAGGTCAGCATACATAGGATGACACTGGTCACCCAAAGCGCTAGTGACCTCTGGCAGGATGTATACAAGGGAAAGCTGAGAGAGAATGAGTTTTCCATACTGCAAGTCAGTGAAAACATTTAAATAGATCCACTAAAAGATCGATACACGGCATCTGTGATTCTGTCTATGTTAGAAACATTTTGTTAGTTCTCTAAAAATAGATGTCAAGCTTTGGCATGCTGGTGCCATTTGTGTTCAGGAGTTGGCAATCAATACATGCATAGAGATATTTTCAGCTGGAGACAAGCTCAACCTTTTTCCATTGAGGTTTGTCTGCTCGTGTGCTCTTCTTTAAGTTTACAGTAAGCAAGGTAAGGCAAATGTGTTTATATCAGATCTTTTCTTTTTTTTTTTTTTAACAATATATCTTCAGAGCTTGTAGAAAGGTGCAGAATAAAAGTATCTCGAGTATCTTGTTACCTTGAAGGGCAGATCATTTGAAGGTGTTGTAACACGAATGCAATTGTAGGGGGAAGATGGAACGCCATCAATAAGACCAGAGTTAAAACAGTAAGATCAATAATAACAAACAGTAAAGAGTGCACAGAATAAAAACAAGAGGACAAACTAAGTACAGACTACTGAGTACATTTGACAGGTTAATTAAAAGCAGTGATAAAAAGGTAGGTCTTTAGCTTGGATTCAAAAGAGGGAAATACTGCCTCAAGTCTTAGCTCTTCTGGCAATTTGTTCCACATTAGAGAGAGGCAGCCTCACCATGTTTGGTTGTAATCCAGAGCCCGCCAACCTGCCAGGTTCATACAGGTATCTAAGAGCTAACCTGTTCAGTGATTTATAGACAAGTAATAGAATTGCAGTGATATGAAATCTGGAGTTATAGCTGAGCTTTTTGGTCCCTGTTACAACCCCTGTAGCAGCATTCCTGATCAGCTGGAGCTGTTCGTTAGCTGTGTGAGGTACAAGAATCAACCTTTGCATAACCCAAAACATTGTTGGGAGAAGCTGCGACATAAAGCTACCAAATCATATATTCTCCTTAAGAATCTGGATGTACAGGAATTACCAGCTTGGTCAGTTTAATACACATTTGCCATTTTTCCATCATATCTGCCGGCCTGGCTCTACTCGGTTTGACTCAGCACTGCAGGGATTTCGATTTCCATTACAGCAGGGCTACCTGCTTGAAGGTTTGTCTTTAACTAATGACATGTTTGTCTTGTTTATCGGTCAGAGGTGCAGCTGTAAACACTCTTACTTCCCGTAGTTGCCAACAAAGCTCCGTTAAGTCAGTGGCAAACAAGCTTCTGTGTCTCTGGAGGGAGCTGTGTGAAGACTGATCTGCACTATGCTTGATGCTCGGAGCTTGAGGCTACACTCGCCGACCAAACTGTTGCCGACAAGTTGCATTGTGGGTAATGTAAGCAACAAGTTTCGACCATGACTCTATTATTTATACTTAAATATAGCCTTAAATCAGCCTCTGCTTCCCATTTTGCCCAGTGGCCACTGGTGGTATTGCAGTGTGAGATTCCCAAAAAGCATTTTCCTCATAGACTGCTAGAGACGTGTGTAGAAATCCTGACAGAACACCTTAAACAAGGTCAGTTAGGACTCTGTTACGAGTTTTTGATGCATGAAGATGTTTCTCAAGCTGAGATCACAACATCATCACTATATAAAGTCTATGGGCAGAGTCAGAAGTCACAGGCAGGGCTTGCGGGGAGAAACTTTTGTTGACAAGTAATTTTAATTGGATTGATTAGCTGCCATCTTTTGGTCGGGTTTCTACTTCTGTTCTAAATCTGTGGTTTAGACAGGGAAGAAAATTGTGTAGGGGAAGTATATGATATCTCTGGTTCTGCTGCATAATTACCGGAGTACTCATTTTAATGTCATGTATATGAGAAACAGGGTTTCCATCACTGGATTAAAGAAATCTGATTTACCCAGCTAGATTTCTGAAACAAAACAGTTCTTACCAGCAGCAAAGTGAATTTATTTTAAATCAGAGACAAAACTGAATGGCGTGCGGGACTGTATGGGTATTATGTGTGTGGTGGGTGAGGATGAACATTGGGGTTAGAAAACAAAACCCTCCTCCAATAACTCAAAAGTAATAAAACAGGATTAATACAGCTTCATTCATTCTACCTGACATTTGGCAGCTGTTAGTGTATGTAATGTTCCAAATGAGGATCACAGTAAATCACTGTAGAAAGTCGTAGTAGGCTGCATGTAGGAACATGGATTAATGAAGGGAAACATTTAAAAGAAAAACCTTGTGATCACCAGCGCCTGTCAGACAGTATCCTAAATATTAGTGCCAGCACTGATAGATTATGAAAGAAGGTTTTTTTTTTTTTTTTTTTATTTCAAAACTAACTTTGAAAGAAAGGAAAGACAAACTGTAAGACCCCTATGATGGAACTTACTTCTGCTTGTGGGGATTTAAAGAAAATGAATATATCCGGAGCATCTGGGATTACAGAACATTTCTATCACCTGTTGATCAGGTCGAACTCTGCTGGAGAAGCTGTTCTTGCAGCAGCAGCAGGAGGAGCCGGAGGAAGCTGAAAGGCTGTGCTCCAGAATCTTGGCCATGGGTCTCCTGTTGCCGTTCACTGACTGCTTCAGAGAGCAGCTAGGAGGCAGCACCACCCACATCACCACCACAGCATCCACCAAGTTTCATGTATGTAGTCAAACTCTCACACATTTTTAACCAACTTTGTTTTCAGGTTATATGCATTGCAAGTTGTTTTTATGTATGTTTGTATATGGAAAGAGCACTGTGGCATGAAAAAGAAAATAAATTGACTTTACAAATCATCAAAAAATAGTTGAAACATTATACGCAATATAAATTGAAGGCTTTATTACAAAGTATTAAATATTAGATTGACCGAAATGTTCAAAGCTCATATTGATTAAAATATAAAATCACATATAAAACAGGCTGAAACGTTAGCATGTTGTTTCTCATGGCCAGCATGAATTGATGAAATTGAGGTTTGTCAACTGTCCTGAAGGAGTGTGTGTGCTACCTTCATCCCTTTTGAATAACCATATATATACATATTTTTACTAGCATGTTACACAGTTGATTGTAATACCTGTCGGTGGATCTGTTATAAAATGCAAACCATTTTGAACAAGTTTTGTTTCTCAGCATGACCAGTTGTATACATGGGCAGCAGTCAACCAGCCGACTCACTCTCTGGATCCTCTGGAGGTGAAACTACCAGGGCAGCTGAAGGGCCCCTGGCCTCCAGCCAAGCCAGGAGCAGACAGTAAGACTGGACTCAAGTCCACAGAGGCGGGTAAGAACTACGCTTGCACATATCCTGTATATATGAACAGTATATGTATATCACAGTCTGCCTAGTTGGCAGGGCTGATAATACAGCAGGAATTTATGACTTTAAAAGTTATGACACTAACACTGATTTGGAGTTGTACACACTTCCAATGTATTAAACCTGTTCACAGTGTAGTTTGCATCTTTCTACAACATATTGTATATGAGCCGTCTTTTATTCTTTAGTCAGTTGTCAAAGTTCAGCATCTCAAAAGTTCAGTCATAAACATAAACATTTGTCTGAGGAAAAAGACAAGATCTCCAAATGTTTCAAACGCATTAATGCCTGGTCTCTATTCAGTTTTATGCAATGATTCTGATATTTTTGTTTTGTTTCTTTTTCTCTCTGTTCTACTTTTCCTTTGGGGTTTCTCCATCTCCATGTTTGTGCATCTTTAGAAGACAATCGAGGTGAGTGAACATTTTCTGTGTATTGTGGGCTGTATTTTTGTGATGACTCAAAGTCAGAGAATTTCCAAACATGAGCAGAATGACATTATCGTTAGGCCCCAGCTGAGGATTTGTCTGCCTGTGTGAAAATATTATGACTTAAAATAACCTGCTGCTGCAGGGTGGGCAGCGTTTCCCAGCTGGAGTTGAATAAATGCCAACCTGCTCACTGTCTTATTGCAGGGAGCCATCTCTTTCAGAGAAGATGCCCAAAAAGCTTATCCAATAACAGTGTTAATGTTATTTTATACCATGGTCTGGGTCAGTTCTGATTGGCTGCATGGTGTCAATTAATTCCATATAAACAGACACCTTGACTTTGACTTTGAATCTTGCTAGCATAAAGTTAGCTTTCTGGCTAATAGCTGAGCCAAAGAGTTCTAAGAGTTGAGCGGACTGGATCTAAGGTCCGTCCTATTTACTGGAGAAGTGAACGTTTCCATGGCATAAGGACTTTGAGAATGTAATAACTGTTACAGCTATCAAACCCCCAGGTTTGGCCAGGGAAGAAGATAAAAATGAATATTTTTTTTCTTTGGTAGTGAATATGGTATAAGTGGTGTGATGCTCTTTGAGCAATACATAATTTCAAAAGTTAATCCATTGAATCCTAATGAGGGACATCTTATCCTTATAAGGACATATTATCCCGAGGGTGTTATCCCTTATGTACTGCCCTTGTTTTACAGTTTTAAAGAGTAACGACACACCCCCTGATAAACTTGTTTTTGCTGCCCTCCAGTAGTCTAACTTCAAACCTTGACGGGCACACTCCAGAACCCAGTGACATCACTGCGTTACAACCTGGTGTTAAGTTTTTAAATCTCTGCAACTAACTGGCTCAAGCAGACATACAAAGTCAAGAGATCAGATTACAAATACAGTCTATGATCATCCAGGACAAAGGACAAATCATCCAATTTAAAATGTAACTTCATGTTCACAGTTACCTACAGGAGACTTCTGAGCCTCGCTGAACAGTTTCTCTGTTGTGCTGTATTGTACTGACCTGCTGATGTGTCTGTTTGTTCAGAACAACATGCAGCCATCTTGGGTTCAAGGCAACAGCAAAAGGAGAGCCAAGAGGTCAGTCATTAAAATGTTCTCTTCTGTGGTTAAAGCCTGATACTCTAATTATTATTTTATTTTTTTATTAAATATCTGTAAAAAAAAACAAAGAAGACAAAAAAGCAACAACAAAAAAACAAAAAACAAAAGCAGAGCACATCATCAAGTTAATTCTGCACATTTCTGCAAACTTCCCACAGTTTGTCCTGCAGCAACATGGTTCTGAAATAAAAAAAAATCATAGTATTTTTCTCTGATATATGTACAGTGTTTTCTTCTACAGTGAAGTAATGATCATCTCAATGGACTCTGGGTAGTGTGATGGATTTGTATTAAAAAAGCATGAACACACAGCCCAGTGCTTTCAGTTGGATGAGCAATACTTGAGAAGAATACAAGAATGAGAGCACTTTGATTGAAGTCTGGTATGCCCACCATCTGAGAAGTTCTGAAGAACTTGATCGACGTTGTGTTTTCATATGAAGAAGCTCTTTAAATTTATTCAAACAAAAAGTCCACACTGCATTGGCCTCTAAAGACCAAAAGATTTTACAGGCATTTCTTGTAGCAAATCACCTGAGCACTGAGAGAGTCAAATTTGGCCTAATGTTCTGCTTCCAATGGTCTCACTTTTGCCCCAAATTTAGTACAGATATAAACCTATTTAAGACATAATAATGAGGGCTACTGATACTGCAGTCGAAACACAATTAATATACAAGGAAATATTAAGTGTTTGGACTGACAAGCAATGCTAAAACATGCATATGTAATCTGATCAAGCCAATCTAATTTTAGCATACAATTTTTTGTGATATTCTCAAACTATGACTGGAATCAGACACTTTTCAAATCCCCCCGCATAGTGTTTAAATAGGGAATAGCATAGTGAAAGTGAGACTTATGTATGCTGATTTATCTAAAGCCATTACACAGTAAGCAGTATTTACTTTAATGATAAGTTAAATCAAAAGCCTTTATATATTATATTATATTATATTATATTATATTATATTATGACTTCTTTCTTATAAAATCATGATATCATTTACATACTTAATTTAAATAATCTTGTAAAGTATGTCATGGCAGTCTTGATTTCTACAGCTCTTATCTGTGATGGATGAGTGGAACACATACTACTCTGTCACAAAAAAATGTCCATGACTTCACGCAAAAAAAATATACATATAACAACTGATTATAGAAAGTTCTGTGAGAGCTCTCTGAAAGTTCTGTTCTCTTAATTTCTTCTGAGTGATAACAGCAGATGATTTTATAGAAGATTTAATAGAGTTTCGTTTTGTTTTCCCTCGTGGGGTTGCGGTGATGTTGTTGTCCCCCTTTTTCAGGGGGATTACTGGAGCCTATCCCAGTGACTCGTTGGGCGAAGGCCAGGGTACACCCCTGAATGAGTCGCCATTCAGTCAGTCAGCCATACTGATGGCAGAGGCTAGTGCCAACTGCACATCAGGAGCAGTTTTGGGGTTCAGTATCTTGCTCAAGGATACTTTGGCCTGTAGCTCAGTCCCGCCCAGGGGAGCCTGGAATCGAACCAGTGACCTTCCAATCACTGATCAAACGGCTCTACCCACTGAGCTACAGCCGCACCTATTTTAATAGAGCTTATTTGATACACCCATCAGACTCAGCCACAAACTCTACAATGGGAAAGTCTAAGGAGCTCAGCATTGATCTGAAAGAGCTCATTATTGATTTGAACAAGTCAGGAAAGTCACTTCGAGCCATTTCAAAGCAGCTACAGGTCCCAAGACACAGTTGTGTCTGTAGCCCCATTCACACTGCCCTTTGAGTGCGGGGATCCTGCGCCAATTCTCAGCATCCTCCTCTGTGTGAAAGTTTCAGATGGGCGGCAAGGGGTGAAATTTCACCGCGGCTCTGATGCGCCTCTAATCTAATTTTGATAAGATTACAGTACAGCCTTATCTCATATTATGAATTTCTGCTGTATCATAAATGTTAGCTAAATTATCATCCTATAAGTTATTTTTAGCCTACATATTTTTCTTTGAGGAAGTGATTTGAACAAACATTTCACCTCTCTGATTGTTGCTTGTATTTTTGCTCACGATGGGTCTCTTACTTGCAGGTGGAGTGCGTTCTTCCTTCTACAAAACTGAAAGAAAAACACGTCAACGTCATCCAACAGCTGGAGCAAACCATAGAAGACCTCAGGACTAAGATAGCCGAGCTGGAGCGACAGCCCCCTCTGCTGGACAGAGACGGTGTGAAAGCCGCCCCCTCCACCACAGACAGGGAGTGTGGAGGGGAGGAGAGCTTGCTGAGGGATGTGTGTGACGCTCACCTGCAGACTGAAGCAGCTGCCACTCTGGGCTGCCTGGAGGCCAAGTCCGTGCAGACCTCACCCATGGATGACAGCTTTAAGTTCAAAGTGCCTTGTACTGAGCCGGGTGGAGACAAGGGCTTCCCGCAGCCTCCACCCAGGCAGGATGGCTTTCCGTGTTCTTGTCAGCTGCAGCCTCCTCCGCCTCCTCCGCCTCCCCTTCCAGGAGGAGTTGCTCCTTTACCAGGACAGACTGTGGCACCGCCTCCTCCTCCACCTCCTCCTCCGCCGTTACCAGGAGGCTCGATGCCAGCTCCTCCACCTCCACCCCCATTACCTCCTGGTTCAGCAGTTCCTCCACCTCCACCTCCACCCCCTCCTCCTCCTCCTCTTCCTGGCGGCATTGCTCCACCTCCA